>JAJOOO010009884.1:0-47208 GCA_029582685.1 Solanum piurae | reverse complement strand
AAAATGAAATTTTGAAATTGAAAATATTTTTTAAAAACAAACTTAAATTTTTTTTTGGGGATGGGGGCAGGTAGGGCAGGTAGGGCTGGTAGGACTGGGTAGGAGGTGGGTGGGGTGGTCAAGGGTAGGGTGAAAAAATGAAATTTTGAAATTGAAAATATTTTTTAAAACAAACTTAATTTTATTTTTTTGGGGGGGGCTGGTAGAGGGTGGGGTGGGTGGGTGGGTGCTGGGTAGGAGGTGGGTGGGGGGTCGAGGGTAGGGACAAAATAAATTTATTTTTCAACCAAAAAAATTGTAATTTGAAGTTGGAATAGAGTTTTGGAAAATGTTTTCCTTAAGTTTTGAAGGGAAGTCATTTTCCTTAAATTTGAGGAAAATGAGTTGATTTGGAAAACATTTTTCAAAGCATTTAACCCAACCAAACATGAGAAAATTGGAATTCATACCAAACACACCCTATATGTAAACTGGTTTGTTAGATTTTGAAGTGTGAGAGGTCATTTTAAAAAATTACACTAGCAACAACATTTCAATAAGAATAGTAATAAATGAAAATAAATTAATCAGTATATAATAAACATTAAAATAATTGACGATCAATTTAATAAGTGAATGAACCTACAAACTTTGAAATAAATCAAGGAATACGACAAAATGACACTTCAGAGGAGGACGAAAGGGAAACTTATTCGGAGAGTCCAATGATATGATTTAGATATGAAAAGTAGTAAACGACATAAATACTCCATTTGACCATATGTGCATAGAAAATAGTACTATTTAAAAATACAGACATTGGTCCTTAAGATTTTTTTGGTGTGGTTTGGATCATACACATTAATGTTTTTGAAATATGGATCATCCAATAAAGTCATCACAACATCATCATTCCAGTTGAGAAATTCAGAAATTGTAGGACTATCTGGTAAGTCAACAGAGGAATTCTGATTGTTATTATTGACGTTGATACACCAATTGAAGGGATATCCATTGAAGGTTTCATTTGTTGTGTCATTGTAGGAGACACTAGAGAATACATTGGAGGATCCATCATTAATGAAGGTTTAGGAGAATCGATCATTGTTGAAGGTATAAAAGAATCCATCATTCGTGAAGGAATCGGAGAATCCATTATTGTTGACGGCATTGGAGGGTCATTCCAGGTGGTTTTCTAACTACCATGTGTTGAGGCATTGGATAAAACAATTGTGGAACCATTGGAGTTAACATTTGTGAAAACAATAGAGGAGAAAGATCCATTGGTCCTTCAGAGTTGTTCCTATTGGATACCATTGGTTCAACAATGGGTTGAGGGGCATTCAATGTAGAACTGTCTCTATCAGCCTCTTTTATCATTAGATCATGTACATGTTTGAGAGTTTTCTTGATTACACAATGTAGGTCATTGAGATCAGAAGGATTCATGTCAACAGAAACATTTTTTTTATCTTGAACACCTCATACATCTCATTTGTCATTTCCTTGACCCTATTTTCCTTTCTTACCTTTTGAAGTTGTTCCTCCAACTTCTTGATCCTTTGCATGGTGAACTCTTGTCCTGTCACAATTTGTTTTAGATCTCTCCAATGTCGGAAACTCCTTAAACTTTATATAAGTGTTGCATACAACATCATTATTTGGAAATGGATATGGTTCATTTGTGTAAGGGTTGTATATTACTGTAGCCACTTAAATATCACAAAGTGTTTTCAGTTCATCTGATTTTTTCAAGATCTCTTTCAGTCTTTTATTATATTAGACTTTTCTTTTCCTATCATCTTCAATAAAAACATAGTTCACTTTGATTCTATTCATGGCTAAATGGGAGGAGAAATGTGTTTGTTTGGATATGAGGGATAAAATAACTTTGTAGAAGTAGTAGTAGTTGTGATTTTCTTGCCTTGGATTGACTCCTATATATAGAGAAAATTTTAATTCTCTATATTTTTAAAAGTTTGAATTAGAGTTTATTTTTCTTGCTAGCAAGAACTATTTTGGAAAAACACTAAATGAGTGGATATTAGATAAAAGTTAGATAGAATCATCCTGAAATATATTTACTTATGGCTCCGGTATTATGTTGACCAACTTATTAGGAAAAATATTAGCTTTCTCACAAGCTTCAAACCATTGAAACTCCACTATATTCTGAGTCAAATTGGTCAAAAGGGATGAAATAGATGAGAACCTATCTACGAACCTTCTATAATAGCCAGCCAAACCCAAGAAACTCCTAATATATGTTGGAGATGTGGGTCTAGGCAAATTCTGCACTACCTCAATTTTCTAAGTATCAAATTTAATTCCCTCTCCAGACACAATGTGGCCTAAGAATGCCACAGACTCAAGCCAAAACTCGCACTTAGAGAACTTGGCATACAACTCTCTATCTTTTAAGGTCTGGAGAACTATTCTGAGATGACTAGCATGATCTTCTTCATTCCTCGAATAGATTAGTATATCATCAATGAAGACGATAACAAACATATATAAATAAGGTTTGAATACTTTATTCATAAGGTCCATGAATGTTGCAGGCGCATTGGTCAAACCAAAGGACATGACCATAAACTCATAATGACCGTAACGGGTTCTGAAAGTTGTTTTTGGAATATCACATTCCCTCACTCTTAATTGATGGTAGCCTGATCTGAGGTCTATCTTAGAGAAACAAGTAGCACCCTGAAACTGATCGAAAAGATCATCAATCCTTGGGAGAGGATATTTTTTCTTGATGGTAATTTTGTTCAACTGACGGTAATCTATACATATTTGAAGGGAACCATCTTTCTTTCTTACAAATAAGACCGGAGCACCCCCAAGGTGAGACACTTGGTCGAATAAAGCCTTTATCAAGGAGATCTTTCAATTGTTCTTTAAGCTCTTTTGTTGGTGCCATTCTATGTGGCTGAATAGATATAGAATGAGTATCTGGAAGAATGCCTATACCGAAATCTATTTCTCTCTCATGAGGGACTTCGGGAAGATCATCAGGAAAGACTTCTAGAAACTCTTTTACTACTGAAACTAACTAAATAGGAGGTATCTCAACACTAGAGTCATTAACTCAGGCGAAGTGATAGATACACCCCTTGGAAACTAACTTTCTTGCCTTAAGGTACGAAATAAAACGACCCTTAGGCACTGCTGAACTACTTTTCCACTGTAAGACTGGCTCATTTGGAAACTGAAACTTAACAACTCAGGTTCTACAATCAACCGAGGCATAACAGGCATGAAGCCAGTCATACCAAGAATGACATCAAAATCTACCATGTCTAATTTTACTAAACCAGCCATGGTGTCCTTGTGATTAATGAAAATGACACAATCACGATATACTCGCTCAGCTAGAATAGACTCCCCACAGGTGTAGAAACACAAAAGGGTTCATAGAGTTTCTCAGGAAGAACATCAAAACTATTTTCAACATAAGGGGTTACAAAAGATAAACTCGCTCCTGGGTCTAGCAAAGCATAAACATCAAGAGTAAAGACTTTGATCATACCAGTGACAACTTCTGGAGAGTTCTCTTTCTCTTGACGACTAGTGATTGCATAAAGATGGTTTGTTCCTCCGCCAGTACCGGAAGTAGCTCCTCTAGGTGCAGCCCTGTCTGGTGGAGCAACTGATGAAGATTGGGCTCTATTGCCCTGATTTCCACTACCTTGCCGGTTCTTAGGGCACTCTTTCATTAAGTGACCCTCTTTTCCACACTTGAAACAACCTGACTGGCCATCACGACACTTACCTGGGTGGGTTCTACCACACTTAGCACATGCAGGAGTCCAGTTACCTCATTGTGCCACACTACCTTGAGATTGGGAAGGTCTATCCCTGAAATGCTGGGAATTCTGACTATTATACTCACCTTTGTTTCTGGGTGCAGGTGCACAAGAAGATGATGGAGCTGGGCCCTTTTGCTTTTGCTGGAAAGACAAACGGTTCACATTACTTTTCTGCTGATCGGACTCATTCCCTGTCTTAGCCTTCTTGTTTCTAAACTATTTCTTGTCCCTCAGCTTCTTTTCCTCAACTTGTTGCACATATACCATTAAGCTCAATATATCCATATCCCCAATTATCATTGCTTCCCTGCCCTCTTTGCTTGATAAATTGTACAACCCAGCAACAAACAGACTCATTCTACTCCTCATATTCCCAACCATCTCCGGAGCATAACGAGATAGTTGAGTGAACTTCAACCCATACTCATGAACACTTAGTTACTCTTGCTTAAGGGTAAGGAACTCTCGTACCTTAGCCTCTTTCAGTTCTCGAGGAAAGAAACACCCCAAGAAGGCCTCCTCAAAACAAGCCCAACTCGCAGGTGGCGCATCCTCAGCTCGGTTTTTCTTCCATTGATCGAACCAAATTCTAGTGACACCCTTCATTTGGTATGCAGCTAGTTCCACCCTCTCAGTATCAGCAACATGCATGACATCAAACACCTTTCGCAGCTCCTCAATAGAGTTCTCTGGATCCTCAGTAGTGCTCGAACCAGTGAAACTTGAAGGGCTCATCCTCAAGAACTCATGAATCCTCGAGGTGTCAGCCTCTTCTTGTCGAGCTCCTCTTTCTTGCCCAACCTGGTTAGTCACATCTTGACTTAGCATCCTTATTGCTTCTCTGAACTCAACATTAGTAACTTCTCCTTGGGGTTGCACTTCAGGTGCATTAGGTACCCCTTGCTCCTCAACATTACGCCTAGCAGGACGACCTCTGACAGCTCTTCATGGAAGCATGATTATCTGAAAACACGCGCAAGCACGAATTAGAAGAAACTTTTTAAAGATAAAACTCTAACGCACGAAATGAGTATGAAAGAAGTGAGAAATTTGCCTAAGTGTTGAAGCCTCCTAAGTATAGATGTGGTGTGCTTCACACCGATAACTAGGACTCTACAGACACGGCTTCATAGACTCTCAAGGACTCCTGAACTTTGTGCTTTGATACCAAGTTTATCACGCCCTGAGCCTACACCCTGGGCGAGACTGGCACTCGAGAACCATTGCTGTCCCCAAGCAAATCCTTGGCCTAGATTACTTACTCAGCAGAAGACATAAACACAAGAATACAACTCATGCAATAATCGTAAAAGATAATAACTTAGCCAAAAAGGTAACTCAAGTCTTAAACGTATACAACTGAAATGAATAAGACTAAAGAACTATACTATTTGTCTATGAAGTCTCTAAAACAAGAAGTGATGTTGGGACAAGACCCCCGATCATCCTAACAATGAAATACTGAAAGCAAAGTAAAAGGAGCCCTCTAGAATGCAAGGAGGCTCACCAACTGACTCTGAGTGCTCAACTGGATCAATGAGGTGCTGGATGATGATCCTGGTTACCTATGTCTGCATCATAAGACGATGCAGGCCAACTGGCATCAGTACATTGAATGTACGAGTATGCGAGTTGGAATACTAAACATAACATAAGCTTGAAAGGAATCTGAAAGAAACACTTACCTTGGCTTACTCAACTCATGAATAACTTAACTCAATATAAAGCAGTAAAACACATGAAATATATGGAAAGCTTGTAAAACAGTGGAAAACAACTTAGTTCGTTAAAGGAAATGCAATAACAAACTCAACTTTACTCATATAATAAAGTAACATAGTTTTTGTGGGAGTTTCTCTAACCGACAACCACCACTATGAGTCTAAGTGGTGATACAGCATCTTTCCCACGCTACTAGAATTTTCCTATACCTTGATGTCATATAGAATGCCTTAACTAAGTGGATCCACTAGTCTATGCTAAAAAGCACTAAGGAGTCATCTAAAAAGTATGATCATTTACTACCCATGATGGCTACATGGTTATGGAGACGTGAGTTATCTGAACTCAAACTCATCCCTATATCGGTGCTCAATACTACTCCCAAAATATACGTAGCTCATATGTTTTTAAAACAAAACTTCTTTCTTTGGTTTGAGATAATTACTAAAAACTTAGCTTAAAAGCTCTCTTGGAATCGATGTTCCCTTTCTTGCTCAAAACTCTTTTGGAAATCTCAGTTTCCTCTCATCTTAAATGTAAAACATTTACTCTTGAGAATACTTAGTTCCCATATAACCTTTGAAGAAATGAACTTTACTCTTACTCTTTACTCAACCCAAAGCTTAAGTCTTAAAACAAAGTTAAAACGTTTGTAAAAGACTTTTGGAAACTTTATAAACTTCTCTTAACTTAACTCTTTACTTTACTTTAGTTGACTTGACTCTTAACTTTCCTTAAATTGAATTATGGATTCAAGGATTTTGATTTGTGATAGGAACAATCTCATGATGTTTAGGAGTGTTTTTAGATAGTTAAACGTGAGAAAAGATCAAGAAATCACTGTCTGGAAACTAGTCCGCAACGCGGAGATGTATTTAAATTTTTGGTTGCAAAAATAATTTTTGAGGCAGAACGGTCTGTGACCGCTCTGTGACGGGAGGAAACTTTTCCCAAATCTGAGGAGCAGATCCGCGACGTGGCCCCAGTGCCCAGATCCGCCCGACTATTTTCCTTCTTCGTTTTCCAGCCCCAATTTGCCTAAACTCAGTTATTTTTCCCAAATTCTTTTTAGATTCAGATACCCAGCTAATATACCTAAGAACCTAACTCCAAACAACTCTATAATTCGACGTAATGATCTCAAAAACTTCTCAATCTCAGCCCAATTCAAGAACGACATCAAATTCAAGAATACATATCAAGAATATCAACTTTCAAACTCTTTTAGGATGAATTCACGCTGAAATAAACATGTTTGGCACGTGGGTGAACTAACCCAACGTTATGAAAGTTTCACATACCTTGTAGGATCAAATCCTTGATGAAACCCATAATCAATTCCTTTCGAAGACGACGAAATCTTGATCTTCTTGTCATTTCTCTTCCTTTCTCTTTTCTCCAAGCCCTAGTGTGAACTTCAACTTTTCTAAACTGACTAAAATCTGATTTTACCCCAATTAAACTCCTAAAAATGAATTAAAATAATTAGGTAAGGAAAAGACTAAAATACCCTTCCAAAATCCGGTTTTAGACTTTCCTTATTTGAACGGCCCAACTTCAAATGGGCATATCTCACTCATACGAACTCCGAATCGTGCAAACTTGGCGGCGTTGGAAATATTATTCCAAGATCTTTCCTACAATATCTGGAACCATACCTAACTCGTCCTGATCTAGGAGTTATAGCCATTTTAAGTTGACCAAAAACCCAAACCTACCATACTTAACAAATTTCTAGATTTTTATATACCTTCCAAGAATGGCTATTTCCAATTCTTAACTTCTTCCTAGTTATTTCAATTTACGAGATGTTACAATATCTCACCCTTGGGAACATTCGTCCTCGAATGAGATTATTCTTACTAGGCTAAGGGTGTAACATCTAACATTCAGCTCAAACACCCAACAAGCAATGCAAATACAACATGCCAACTTATAAATTAAAGAGTACTAAGAATAGAATTAGTACCTTGGTCTGGAACTTCTCCGGTTTCAAAGAGATGTGATATCTCTTCTTCATATCTTCCTAAGCTTCCCAAGTATCTTCCTCAACAAAATGGTTTCTCCAAAGGACTTTGACTGATGCTACTTCCTTAGTCCTCAACTTGCGAACTTGGCAATCTAGAATCTGAACCGGAATCTCCTCATAGGATAAGCTATCCTTGATGCCAATATCTACAATTGGTATAATCAATGACGGATCGCCCATGCACTTCTTCAATATAGAGATGTGAAATACGTGATGAACCGCTGCTAACTCTTGTGGTAGCTCCAACTCATTAGCTACATTACCAACCTTTTTTGATATTATGTAAGGGCCAATATATCGGGGACCAAGTTTCACTTTCTTACCAAATTTCATAACACCCTTCATGGGTGAAACTTTCAAGTATACCAAATCTCATACGAACTCAAAATCGCGCAAACTTGGAGGCATTGGAAAAATTATTCCAAGATCTTTCCTACGATATCTGAAACCACACCTAACACATCCTGAGCTAGGAGTTATGGTCGTTTGAAGTTGACCAAAAACCCAAACTTCCCATACTTACCAAATTTTCCAGATTTTTATATACCTTCCAAAAATGGCTATTTCCATTTCTTAACGTCTTCCTAGTTATTTCAATTTGCGAGATGTTACAACAACCGTAAAATAAGATTCTACTGACATGGCTTCATAGACACCCTAGGACACTTGAACTCTGGGCTCTGATACCAAGTTTGTCACGACCCGAGTCTACACCCTTGATGTGATCGGCACTCGAGAAACATTGTTGGTCCCCAAGCGAACCTTCATCCTAGGTGACTACAAGTGGAAGACTAACTCAAGAATACTTAAGCTTAAAACTGAATTAAATTCGTTAAACTCAAATACTCAACTTTAAAAAAAAGTCTGAACAATACTCAATAGATATCCTCCTAGTTTGCAAAACAACTCTAAAGAAAGTAAATACTGAAAAACTCCTCAACTTTGTCTATCTATAGAGCCTCTACCATTGCAGAAGGATATCAGGACAAAACCCATGACATCTCAAAGCTACTAACTGTAAGGTAAATGTGAAGTCCTCCGAAATATAAGAAGGCTCACCAAAGGTGACTAGAATTGCAAGTTGTATCAATGGAGCGTATGTTGATGACATTGAACACCTATATTTGCATCATAAAATGATGCAGGCCAAATGGCGTCAGTACATTGAATGTACGAGCATGTAAGGGGAACTCCAAAACATAAATATAAGCTTGAACTGATAAAAAAGGAAGACATACTCACCTCGCCTCAACTTAACTCAACTCAAGAATACTCAACTCAATATGAAAGCAATGATAATAAGATGCAATATATAAAGCTTTGTAAACTGTAGACAATAGCTCAAAATCTATAAAATACAATAATAGACTTTTTACTCTTATTTGGGAGATTCTCCAACCAACAACCATCACTATGAGCAACGTGATGATACAATGTCTCACCCATGTTGCCAGAACTGTCTTATACCCTGCTAGGGTATAGAACATCCTCAACTAAGTGGATCCACTAAGTTCTTCCCGAATGCACTTAAGATTTGTAGACATATAAATTTTATTGGATTAAAATTCATACAAAATTTGAATTAAATCCATACTTATTTGGGCTGAATGATTAATTTGGGCTTTACAAATAAATAAAGCCATTTTATTAAATTCAAATTCAAGGTCCATTTCACCTTGAAGTCCAAACCCATGCCACGTGTCATAATGACTAGGCATCCAAGACCAACAACGTGACGCCACATGTCCAAATGAGGTGGTAGTCTCAGTCAAATGCAAGAACCAATCACAACATGCCAAGTGTCAAATGACATTCTTTGGCCAATCATATGCAACCTTGTCCACCCCCTACAACTATAAATAGGGGATGGACATGACATTCTAAGGGATCAAGAAAACTCTTCAACAAGAATTCTGCAATTGGAGAAAGCTACATCAACTACATAGCTCTTTGAATGAGTGATCAACGGAGTTCTTCCCAAAGATTGACTTAAAATGATGAAGCGCTTTCCGATGTTCCTGGAGATCGACAACATCTCAAGGAGTTCTACATCATCCAAACACTACCGAAGGCCCTCGAATATTGGAGAAACTTAGGAGAGAGAATTAAGAAAACAACATAATTGTACTCACAATGATTCATCAATAAAAATATTTATTTATTTATTTGTTTTGCTTGCAGTCGATTTTCAGCGCTTAAGAAAATTTGTTGCGAACAAATTTGGCACGCTCAGTGGGACCAATTATGCTCTTCATCTCTTCCTCTTGTAAAAAAAACTACAAGTTCAACTTTGCAATGGCCTTCAAGAAGATCAATGATGTTTCATGCAAGGATTCTACTATTGTCACACTTGTTGATCTTAGTGATGCTGGTCTAGTCAGTCTACACAAGTTCAAGACTAGTGGTTCGGATAGATTTGAATACTTTACCTCTTTGGAGATGGCAAGAAAGATCAAGTCTCAAATGACACTGAAAACTGCAATCCCTGGGGGCAACATCGCATCTAATTTGTTTGATGAACTCTCTCACTCTGACTTCAACTTTAGTGAATATAAGAATTCAACGGATTCTTCAATTTCAACAAAAGTTAACTCCTTGATGGTTGACGCAACTGACATGGATGAGAAGTTC
This sequence comes from Solanum piurae, assembly GCA_029582685.1. NCBI lineage: Eukaryota > Viridiplantae > Streptophyta > Magnoliopsida > Solanales > Solanaceae > Solanum > Solanum piurae. Next base: position 37,035 of record JAJOOO010009884.1, on the reverse strand, counting down.
GCAATGATGGAGCAAACCATTGAAGCCTTGAAGAAGTCTATTGATGATAAAAATCTCCAAATCACCCAACTTATGAGCAAGTTAGATATCTACAACTCTGGAGAGTCACGTCATATTCTAACAATACACAAGAAAAAGTTGATATTGATTCTCCCACCAAGCCAATTGACTCTTAAAGCATAAATCGGTCTGCTTCAGTGGCTACTCTAACAGTTCAACAACTACAAGACATGATCACAAACACCATTAAAGCTCAATATGGTGGCCCACCACAAAGTTCCTTAGGATATTCAAAGCCATATTCTAAGCTAATTGAGGGCCTATTGATGCCAATTGGATATCAACCACCAAAATTGCAACAATTTGATGGAAGAGGAAATCCAAGGCAACATATTGCCCATTTCGTCGAGACTTGTAGAAGTGATGGTACACATGGTGATCTTCTTGTCAAGAAGTTTGTTCGTTCTTTAAAATAAAATGCCTTTGATTGGTATATAGACTTAGAGCCTGAATCAATTGATTATTGGGAGCAACTGGAAAATCAAGTTCTCAATCGTTTCTACAGTATCCGTCGTACAGTGAGCATGATGGAATTGACAAACACAAAACAAAGTAAGGATGAACCCGTAGTGGACTACATCAATCGTTGGTGAATGTTGAGCTTAGATTTCAAGGACCAACTTTCTGAAATCTCTACAGTTGAAATTTGCATATAAGGAATGCATTGGGGCCTTGTATATATCTTTCAAGGAATTAAGCCTCGAACTGTTGAAGAACTAGCTACACGCGCTCATGACAAGGAGTTGAGCATTGCAAGCCATGCAAAGACATCGCATGTCTTTGATCCAAGAAAATAATATACATAATTCAAAGAGTCGTTAGACTACACAACTAATAAGTCCATGGCGGTAACCACGACTTCTATGAAGGCCTCCACGAAACAAAAGTTGAAAGAGATCGAGGCGCATCAACAAACGCGAGAAGTGAAAAATCAATCTACCTTGAAAGAGTTAAAAGCAAAAGAGTATCCCTTTCCGGACTCTGGCGTTCCTGCGATTCTTGATGAGCTGCTAACCAAGAAATTCATTGCACTCTCAGAGTCAAAGCGACCCAAAGAATCCAATAAAGTTGATGATCCTATGTATTGCAAATTCCACCACATCATCAGTCATCACACCACAAAATGCTTCATTCTGAAGGAAAAGATAATGACATTGGTGCGAGAGGGAAAGATCATCATTGACGATGGTGAGATAGCTGAGACAAACCATGCTAGTGTCAAACTTGATTATGATTCAATTTCAGAAGTTCTACGTCCTATGGCATCGCCAAAAATTGAAGACGATGTCATCATACTGCAGTTTGGGAGCTTTGAACCAGTTGAAGTTTCTGTCTTGAAGAAGACAACAAACACATCCAAGGTTGATGACTTCTCCAATGAAGAGAGTGGTGACACTTGGACTTTGGTCGCCCTCAAAAGGCAATAGCATCAAGGGACTTCTAAACTCTGACTTTCAAAAGTTGACACAAAATCAAGTACAAATCAGCTTCGGCAATGCAAAAGCATAAAATCCAACACCAAATTGAAGTACATTAATGCTTCATCACAAAGGGTAAGGAGCACAGTTACATTGATGGAATTCTTCCCTGAAACATTCCTCGATGCACGAGCCTAAATTGCAAGTTGAAATGCTCCTCGACGTACGAGCCTAAACTGCAAGTTGAAACGCTTCTTGATGTACGAGCCTAAACTGCAAGTTGAAATGCTCCTCGATGCACGAGACTAAATTGCAAGTTGAAATGCTCCTCAATGTACGAGCCTAAACTGCATGTTACAACGCTCCTTAAGGTACGAGCATAAACTACATATTACTCCTGGCCCGCAAGAATATAAACTGTGTACGGCTAGAAAAAAAAAACTCACCATCTTGAACTACGATATGACTTGATCCTCTTCACCGAGGTACGTAGGCTCTTGGAGTAATCACTCTAAGCTCAGTCAAATGAGTAAAAAAAAAGTGTGGTGACCTTGCGTGATCATCACACTAGCTCTTTAAATTTTATGTAGCTAGCACATGAGTTCAAATGCGTCACAAATGAGCAAAGGAGAAGATTTTTTTAGCCTACTTCGCAACGTGAAAATTGGCTCGTGATTCAGATATTTCTTCGTTAACTTGTGAATTTTCTACCACGGCCACTCAAAGCTGGAAAAAATAATAATATTCATCACATTTTGGAGTTGATCTGAGCATTTCAAAGGACTATTATTGGGAATTCATAAAGATCTTGATCATCATTGTTACACACATTGAAGTTCCTGAATCCCTCTCTGCAACAAAAGGAGAAGCTCGTAATATTGAGACCCCTACATCAATTACGGATCTTCTACTATGATCGTTCAAAGTTGCATATCAAACATGCTAAATTTGGAAGTCAAACTTCGGGTATTAATCTGATCAATTCAAAGGAATTTTGATTTGAATTATTGATATGCGACAGGCTGATGAATTCATTGGCATTGGATCAAGCGACTTGCGATTCTACTTGAGTTTTTTGCTTACGGTGGAGACAATTTTGTGTAATTCACTGATGCTTCAGTAAGTTACTCAAAATTAGGGGCATCTTTACCTACAACATCAAATCAGAATACTCTTCGGATCAAAGTTCTATGTTGAAATGGTATAGCAGAAAAGATCATGATATGAACACTCCAAGTTCAAGAGACAATTTTTTGTTATTGTCAAGAGCGCACAAAGTTGAGGAAATGGCATTTTGGGCGTATAGTCAACTTGAAAAATTTATTGTCATCAATTTGGAATGAATTTTGTTGTAACTTCTATAAATAGTGTTTTGCTTGATGCGCTCGTCACAATGAAATAAGAAGCTCATAGTTTCACCACTCTTACAATGAACTTTGGATTTCACACCGAAGATGCGCTCCTCACAATGAAATAAGAATCACATAGTTTCAGAATTCAAGCTGACTTTGAAAATATATATGCGCTAATATGGAAATCTTTTGGCTGTGATTTTTTGCATATGTTGTACGTCTACGAGTTATGCTTCCAACGGAATGAGAATCACTTCATTTCGAGGCTCCTACGCCGAGTTATTGATTTTCTCCCAAAGTTGCTCAAAGCTAAAGAGTTGAGCGAGACAGAATTCTAGCTAACTTTGAAAATATACCTGTACTAATATGGAAGGCTTTTGGACATGATTTTTACATATGTTGTACTTCTATGAGTAATACACTCACATAAGGTACGCCACATTCCACACTTGGCATTTGTATACACATAAATTTTATTGGATTAAAATTCATACAAAATTTGAATTAAATCCATACTCATTTGGAATGAATGATAAAATTTGGGCTTTACAAATAAATAAAGCCATTTTATTAAATTCAAATTCAAGGTCCATTTCACCTTGAATCCCAAACTCATGCCACGTGTCACAATGACTAGGCATCCAAGACCAACAAGATGACGCCACATGTCCAAATGAGGTGGTAGTCTCAGTTAAATGCAAGAACCAATCACAACATGTCAAGTGTCAAAATGACATCCTTTGGTCAATCATATGCAACCTTGTCCACCCCCTACAACTATAAATAGGGGATGGACATGACATTCTAAGGGATCAAGAAAACTCTTCAACAACCATTCTGCAATTGGAGAAAGCTACTTCAACTACATAGCTCTTCGAAGGAGTGATCAACGGAGTTCTTCCTGGAGATCGACTTGAAACGATGAAGCGCTTTCCGACGTTCCCGTAGATCGACAACATCTCAAGGAGGTCTACATCATCCAACAATTCGAGAAGTACGCTACTGAAGGCCCTCGAATCTTGGAGAAACTTAGGAGAGAGAATCAAGAGAACAACAGAATTGTACTCACAACGATTCATCAGTAAAAAATATATTTTTCTTTTATTTATTTTTCTTGCAGTCGATTTTCAGCGCTTAAGGAATTTTTTTGCGAACAAGATTCATCTAAAAAGTATGATCTTGTACCCATGTTGGCATACATGGTTTATGAGGAATGTGAGTTGTCTGAACTCATCTCCATATCGGTGCTCAATACTACTCCCAATTAATATATACTTCATGCTCATAAGTTGAAAAACATAACTCTAGCTTCCTCTTGTTTGAGATAATTGCTTAAGCTACACTCTTAAAAGAGGTAACTGCTCTTGAATTATCTTTGAACTCATAACTCATTTAAAAATTAAAGTTTCTCTTTTCTCAAAATAATATTCTCTTTATTCATATAAAAAATGAAATAATTGGTAAATACATAGTTCCCTTATACTCTTTCTCAAACTCCTCTTTACTTCCTCAAAACTCAGTTTAAACACAATAAATGACTTTCAAAGACTCATCAAGACTTATAACTCAAAATAGGGTTCATGTTGAAATATATACATGAACGAACCAACTCAAGGATCTCAATAACCATATAGAAAACTCAATACTCAGAACTCAAGAACTCGGAACTCAAAACTCAACTATACTACTCCTCTCAAGAATACTCAATTCATAGAGTTCATGCAGAATTATGGGCATGAACGACTCAACTCAAGGATCTTAATAGCAATGAAGACCCATGAATACAACTCTACTCATTCTCATACTTACTTCCTCGAGACGTAGCTAAAAGTTATGGTTGATTACAAAAGACTTCTCAAAATGACTCAAAGGACCTCTTGGACTTTCCTCTTAACTTTACTTTAATTTGAAATGTGAATTCAAGAGCTATGAGTAGGATATAGAATCTCCCAATGATTAATGAAAGCTTAGATAGTTAGTAATAAGAAGAGAGCGATGACATGAATTGGAAAGCACTGCGCAACACGGAGAAGGATTTTATTTCTAGTCACGAAAAAAAATTTGAGACAGAGGACTATGTATCCTCTCTGCGACGCGGAGAAGGGGTGATTGATTAGATACTGAAAATCATAAGCTCCCTCGTGACACAGACCTGAGCGTAAATATTTGCCCGATCTTTTCTTTCTCTCCCAAACTCGACTCAATTCATATTCAATGCAAATACATTACCTAATTTCACGAATTTCATAAACCCAGAACGTTTTCAATGAAACTCACACAAAGTTGATCAAGAATAACACACATTCGCAAGACCCCTCACCTCAAGAACTCAACAAGACTCCATTATTAAAGAATGAAGTTAGAACCTCAAGAACTTCATCAACAATCTCAATCAATAAACTTTATGAACGAATTTATGGATGAAATTCACATGATTGGCGTGAGAGCGAACAAACCCAACACTATGAAAGCTTACATACCTGGAAGAACAATGTTCTTGAAAAAACTTAAAGAAGAATCTTGGAATATGAACCCTAGCCTTAGCGTTTCTTGAAGTTCTTAAGCGTAGAAATTTAGGAGTGAATGAGAGGGTCTGATTATCAAAACTGATTTTGCTATACGTTTAGGGTAATTTAGATGACCTCCTAAAGATTTTTAGGACTAAAATACCCTTAAAGTAATAATAAGATGAGTTGGAAGTCGGAATATTTTTTCAGCGGACAATGAGGTCCGTATTCACTCCGTAACGCGGAGCCATCGTGGAGTTGCTGCCAGGTTAGAGAGTCTCTAGTAAATAAGTCATAACTTTTTACTCAGAGTTGTGATTGAGGAAAACTTAGTGGCGTTGAAAAGAGGACTCAAATACCTTTAATTTGATAGGTCATGGGCCATCAAACTCATTATGTGCTAAAAGATATGATCGTTTAAAGTTGACCCAAAACTTTAAAACATTGATGGTGACTTGAACGAATTTCTCTTTAGTTCTTTTTGAAACTAGAGGTGTTACATCTAGTGACCTTAACACCTAAGAAAATTTAAAATCACTCAGAAAATCCCGTTCACAATGAAGAAGGATTTGAGTCTTGACTTCGAAATTTTTGAGGTGTTACAATTTCCATCCATCAGAGTTTTTGCCAATGAAGACTCAGTTCACCAACAAAGTTTCTGGGGAATCATTAGGAGATAAGAAAAAGGGATGAGCTGGATTAGTTGGTTCAATAGGAGCTGTAGTTGTAGCAGTTGTTTCACTGGTATGCGACATGGCAAAAAAAATGAAGAGAGTAGGGATCAACACTACTGCTCTAATACCATTTAAGAATAAAATTGATTAAAAAAAAAAGAGAGAGTTGAAATTTTTTTGTGTATTTCTTTTCTACACAATAAATGTATATATGGGAAATACAAGGAACCAAAATCCTAAATAACTGTACACATGTCCTATTCTCTTTTGTTAAGCCTATAACAAACTATTATTTACAATTAATAAATTAGAAGAAAATTTGATAAATGTTTTCATGAAAAAGGGGAAAATAAAATTATGAAAGCTTCTGGATTAAGGCCAGTTGTTGGTCACATGTCTTGTGCACAATGAAGAAATAAAATGGTTCCAACTTTGATCTTCACTTTATAATTTCCACAGTATCTTATAGACTTAAGTCATCAAGGGCCTCTTAAAAGTTATCTGTTTATTTTACTTAGACACTCATTCAATCTTATATCTATTGAACACCTACCGGAAGAAATTTATACATTTTGGATGTAAAAAAAGATTTGTGAAGATTTAACAGATTCATATATAAAATGATATATATTGAGGTATATTATGGATTAAAATATGGTGTAATACTCTTGCTAAATTGATAGCCTGAACACTGACTTTATACCACAATTTATATCGTATAATATATCGTTTGTTAGTAATTTTATAAATATTTATTTATCCAACTAGTAATTTTATACCATAACAAACACCAATATTTTTATCAGATTTACCTTTTCAGTTCCAACACTAGAATGAACAACACCATATTTTGAGAAATGTAAATTTTCATAATTTCGAGAAAGCTTAAAAATTAGGCACAATGGAATACAAAGATAAAAAAACAAATCATCAAAAAACAATTAATTTTATTCAACTGCTAATACCTAGGGTTCTTTCTAAGGATCATATCCATAGAACTTTTTCTGTTCATGATAGTATAAATCAAAGAAAACACATAATTTTATCTCACAATATAAGTAATTTTGAGGGGGGGAAAACAAGTATGAAGAAGAACCAAAATTCTTAATGAGAAAAGATAATATTTTTTTAATTGGGGATTCTTTCTGGGAGTATTGTCCATAACATTTTTTATACTCATAGTCATTTTTTTCAAAAAGTAAACTGTTAGATGATTTTGAAAAGAAGAAAAGGGAATGAAAACAAATTGTTACTCGATATTTTCATGAAGGAGAGACAAATCCTCTAACTTGATAAAGATGATATTGAAAAAAAAGAAAATGCAACAATTCTCATGAAAAATGTAACCAGAGAGAGAAAGTGAGATATTTATTGTGATTGAGATTCTAAAAAGCAAATAAAATAAAAGATAAAATATAAGTCCTATAAAATCAACCCATTAAACCAATAAAAGAGGTCTTAAATGTGTAGCTATGTATTTTATAATAAGTTGTCATATTTGTAATTAAAATGTTAATATTATAAATAAAAAGACTAGAATAATATGATGTAAATTAAGATCTTAAATAGTATACTCTTATAATTTTTTAAAATAAAAATAATTGAGATAATCTTTAAAAATAAAATTATCATTCTCTCCATCATCGATCTCTACATCCACTAGTTTTTCCTACCATGGGAGTTGCTCCAAAACGCCTTTATATATTTATTTCTTATGACTTGTTCATTTTTTCATTATTCTATGCATGTATATCCAAATACTAAAGGACAGAGACGTTGTAGAAACTCTTGGTATTAATTATTAAGTACTATAGCAATTTTGAAAATCTTTTGCTTCCTTCAAGAAATAAGGACTTCTCATTTGCCAGTTGATACACATGTAGGCTGACTTTTTTTAGTTAGTCCATGAATTATATAATAGACATATCACCTAACTAATTTCATTGCGTGTTAGGCATGTCACCACTCTTTATGTGATAATTAAGTTAATTGCTATTTTACTACTTTTAATTTTGTGAAGGAATTTCTATCCGGCTCGAACCCGAGACGTCTAGTTAACGGTGAAGTATTATCACCAGTGCATCACAACTCATGTTGGTGAATTTCTATCTGTTTAATATACTCAAACAATTGCTTTTCCTTTCATTATCTAGAAATTGCTATAGATTTTATTTGCTAGTTGTATATATTTTATATCAAGAATTTTTTCCTATCACAACTATGGCATAATTATTTTTGTAACTATAAGTATCATATCTTAGTCGTGGACCATGTAAAGTCTGTAATTAATTTTTAGTCATGTTATATTTACCAAGAATGCTACAATTTTATGATTAAAGTGTTTAGTTATGAAAAAATTCATATTTAGTTACAACGTGTTTTGTAGGTTTAAGTGCATTTTCTTGTTGTATAAGCCACCTCCTAGGTCCGCTAATTAAAATCTCAAATAGGCCTATGAACCTCAAATTCTATTGATAACAAACATAAATCTAAGTGCCAGCAAAATTTGAAGATTGAACTTATTAGTATATAAAGTAATAGATCGATCATCTTTACTTAAGTAACCAAATGATCATGTTAAAAATACAAAAAATAAAAATAATTAATTAATTTTTTTATATATATTTTCCCCACCTGAAGTACAAATATAAAAATTACATAAAACAAAGTAAAATATCATTGGGCAAATGAATCGTATTCAGTTTCATAAAAATTACACTTTCATATTCTCAAAAGTGTCCTAAACGATTCTTGAGAGTTGAGACTTGAGAGTCTTATCAAACTTTTCATTTTCACATTTTTATCATCGTGAGCATATCTCACCTCCCCTAAAAAGAAACAAGAATAATACTCCACAACTAAAAAATGTGAGAGAAAGTCCAAAATAGTCCCTCATATTTGGGCCAAGACTCAAAGTCATCCTTCAGTTTTCACATGGAATACTAATAGTTTCTCATATTTGCAATATTGGTGCACTTTTGGTCCTCCCCTAAACTTTTGCCTATTTTTTAACATTAATTTTGTTCATAATTTTATGTAAGGAATGTCCCATCGCCTTTTTATATATTTAGTAGAAATAATAACTCTATGTGAGAGAAGGTGAGAAGAAGAACACCTTGTTCTGTTCAGTATAAATATTACTGCAGCTAAACTAAGAACATTTTAGCGTATGACATTGCAAGAAAAGAAAATTTTGTACTATTGTACATGAAATCATCGTGATGAACCTCTCGACTTTACCTGCAATACGATTTCTACTAAACACAATAAGGTGTTTTTCTTCTCACATGGAGTTATTATTTCTACTAAATATATAAAATGACGATTAAACATTTCATACATTAATTATGAATAAAATCAATGTTAAAAAATAGGCAAAATTTTGAAGGAGGACCAAAAGTGCACCAATATTGCAAACATGAGGGACTATTAATGCTCCATGTGAAAACTCAAAAATGACTTTGAGTCTTAACCCAAAGATGAGGGACTATTTTGAGCCTTTCTCCAAAAAATGTTAACTATGAGTTATTTTTCTCATTCCTTATTATTATTATTATTATTATAAAGGTGATATTTAATTATAAAATTATTAGATACGATACAAAATTGTCACTAATTATTCACTTTTTATATCAAAAATTTATATTCTGTATTTAAATGCATGAGCAATATACTTTTGGTGACAAAATATATAATTTCATAGTAAAGCTTCATTCATTAAAATTTTCCACCAAAAATAATTTAAGTCATTTTGTTGTTCTTGATTTTGTTAAAACGCCTTCAAACCTAATAGCATGTTTCAGTTGCAGAATTTTTTATTCATACTTTTCATCTGCCATGAGGAGAAATGTTTAGAAGACACTACTCATGTGTTATTTTTAATTTGTATAATGTTCATTATAAAATAAACCACTACATGCTATGAAGTATAAGATATATATGTATTATTTAGTAATTATAAAAAAAATTATAAATTTTCAAATTAATGAAAATTAGCTAGTTAAATATAAATGATTAATAGTGTTGCTACAAATTTAAATGTCAGATGCATGTGATTAGTGACAACACTTTATCATCAAAAATTTAATATGCGATCACATTTTTGTCATAAAAGTATAAGATTTAGTGACAACATTAATCTTTGTTTCAAAATTGCCTACTTATTACTTATATATACTTTTTGTATTTTATGACAATTGTGATTGTTGCTAATTATGACACTTTATAATGACAATTTTGTTTTGTCAGATAAAAATATTTTTAGTGATGATATGATCGTTTTTTACTATAAATTGTAAAAAAAGTAAAGATGTCACTATGTAGACATTTAGGAACAAAACAAGAATTTGTATTTAAATAATAGTTTTAAGCGACGAAATAATGTTTCTTCAACTACTAAATACATTTATATTATAGACAAATGACGACGTCATTGATTAAACTAAATATTTAGTGTCGCATCAGTTTCATTGGCCTTAATAATCTCTTTAATGATGAAAATATATTATTACCTACAAAATTTTTAAAAATTGACTAAGCATTTGGAGACAAAAAATACAACTCTATTTAATGATAAAATACTAAATTGTCTCGATATACATTTAATGATATTTATGTTCTAAAGACAATAAATTAATGAATTGTTTTTCGTCAAGAAAATTAATTCTAATAAAATAAGAATTTTAAGTAAAAATTATTTGTTATCAATAATCAAATTTATTATAATACCTCTAAAAGAATTAATAAAGTTCTCACATATCATAAAACATAACCAAATTCTCTGATTAATAATATTCAACCATCTGAATAAGCCTCACTTATCAATCAACTATGGTTTATCATAACAAGTGAAGACAATTAATAGGCAAGGATAGTTTATCATAACAAGTGAAGACATGTAATAGGCAAGGAAACAATCTTAATATATTGGAGGGTCAAAGGTATAAGTTGGCTAGACAAGGCCAAAAAGGTAGTTATGTTGGGGGTGGGTGGTTTCATGTGGTCCAAGTCCACTACTAGGACCAATGTTTTTATTAGTAATATTAAATTTGTATAGTAGGAATAATTTATAACTTGAAAAATGGAGAATATTATAAGTGGCGGCAAGGACAATATGTTTGTCTGCTCCTAACTCAACCAATTTTCCAATTTTAGTCTAATTTCTATACACATTGTATCTTGCTCCTACTCTAATAACACTTAGGGTTCTGAATTTTGAACATTCTAGACATGTTAATGGCAGACAAACAACCCCTTTTTCATACTTCTATATTTCCTTTATCATCACCCCAATATATGGTACTACTTTAAAGTTTTTGCATCGTCTTAGAAAGGATTATTTTATAATTTTAATCATATAATTATGTCACAATATTAAAGAATATTTTAGTATATTCTACGTATTTTTAATTTAAGATCAAAATATTTTTTTACCTTATCTTCTATATATTTTTAATTTAAGACCATAAGATTTAAAAATATTTTACATTGTACATTTTTATTGCTTGTGTTTTCAAAATCGGTGGTTTTATAGTATCGGAAAAGTCAATTATATTAGTGAAATCTTAAGTATCATCGAAGTTTATATACCTTAATTATTTTTATCAATCCATAATTCTCCATATATCATAGAAGCCCCAATGTATTTTAAAAGTTTTAAATATGTCAAGAATTATTTTATAAATGATTTAATCGTATTGAAAATTAATAAATTAATAAAGGATATACTTGGTACATATATATATTTGTGATAGGGATATTTTTATCTTAAAAAAAATAATTCTCTATTTCCGCTTTTTTTTTAAGAAGCATAATTTTTTTGCTTTTTTCCATCCACTCAAAAATAGGGGTGTGCAAAAATCGAACCGATCGATAAATCGAACCGAAAAAGTGTTATTGGTTTATTGTTATTGAGTTATAGGGTTAATGGTTATTTAATGGTTTTAAAAAAAATTATTGAATTATCGGTTCGATATTGATTTTTAATATGGGTTAACCGATAACTCATTAAAAATATAATAATTTACTATATTTTAATTTTTAGTCATGCACAAACACAAAAAGTATTAATATAATCATTATATTAGACTATAACTATAAGGACCCTACACAATTAACACTACTTAACTCTGTTCTATGCATTTACCCTTTAGGTTTTAGTATTACTTTAGTCTTTAGGTTCACAACGTCAAAACCTAAAGAAATAAGAATGAGGGCGGCTAGGGTTTGCAACGACGATGGCAAGGGTTTGGCAACGACTAGGGTTGTGAATTATGAGTCATTGCTATACTTTTACTATTTAAGCATAATTTTTGCACTCAATGAGTAATTTGATTTCTCTCTTTTTTATTTCGCGTGAAATTGTTGGACAAGTTATATATTTGTTTTGAAAGCATTTTCTTATTGGTTGAATCGAAAACCGAACCGTTGGAGACCAAAAACTGATAACAAAACTCTTATTGATTTGGTTATTGATTTAGAATATTTAAGACCGAAAGCCGATAAATCAAACCAATAATATTTAAAATCGAACTAAACTAACCGATACACACCCCTACTCAAAAATTGTTTCAGCTGGTGAAAACACTTTTTTTTTGTTGGCCAAACATCTCACATCTAAGAAAAAAAATGCTTGGCCAAACATGCTCAGTCTTCCAATTATTTTTTAAAAAAAAAATACTAAATCATTTAATCCAACTAATTTTTATTTAAAATTAAGAAATTAATTCAAGCAGGATACAAAATCTAATCCAAACGTACAGTTGAAAATATTGTCGAAACACATTTTTGCACCAACATAGTCAAGACCAAATAATAACATAAAATAAAATAGAAAGAGGAAGAATCAAAGACCAAAATAAATTAGCTTTTACTTAATTGACTTTTTATGCATAAAGGAAAATTCCCCAAGTTTCTTTGATTTGACTAATTGCCCATAAAATATGCAAAACATGAAATACAAAGTAGGGGCTAGGGAGTAATCCTGCTTAATTAAGTAGTTAAGTGTACATTATAAAAGAAACTTAATTATAATGTATTCAAATTTTTAATATCATTAGGTTATTTATAAACTAGTTTTAGTGTATTTTTGTTATAATTATTAATTGATCTAATAAATATTAACCTCTCTTGTCTCAATTTATATAATATACTTTCTTTTTTAGTTAGTCTAAAAAAGAATGACATATCTTTTTATTGACAAATAAAGTATTTTACACATGTTGGGTCTCACTTATTTGACAAAAAAAACCATAAAGGTGTACTCTTCTATTTATAACTTAACTTATTTTGAGGATAGTTTTGGTCCTTTTGGAACATTGCAAAATCTTCTCATATTTCTCGTGTACAATCAAATTATATCACATAAATTGAATAGAAAAGAGTATCAAGCTACATTGATTGTATTAAAATTCCATTCTATCAATAAATATAAATTTAAAGCCATTAAAATTACATTAACTCATTTCTTAGAAAAATCTTAATAATTCAGTTGGTTGATTTCACAACTTTCATCGGTCAAAATTTAATTCTCACCTTACAACCTACTCATCTATTCCCTTTCTCATGTCCCCAATTATTTTTAAAAATGTATTTTAAAAAAATATATTAAAAAAAAAGTTCATTCCTCAATTAAATATCAATCCAATACTTTGAAGTCAAATACGAAATGCTACTTTACCTACTCTGACCATAGGAGTGTAAACAAGCAACAATTATAAATAATATTATAACAAAAATGTTGAAGGTATTTTATTTTATTTTTAAATTTTTTTACTCAAATTCATGTCCTTCTAGTGTTACTTAAAAGCATAAAAGTAAATTTATAAATTTGTTCCTCAATATTAAAGCAGAAAAGTCAAATTATTTTTTGGTTGACTACTATTTATATTTTCTCAAAATTGTGTCCAACCTTATGATAATCACCTTGGATTGTCAAATAAAAAAAAAATCCCCTACCATTCTCCCTTCCTTTTTTTTTTTTTTTGCAACTACTAAGTCAAAAAAAAAGGTTTTGAGTATATAGAATTTTAATATTTAAGTTCACCTAATTAAAATGTCATAAAGAGTTGGTGAAAAGATTAGTATTCGAACTACTTCCTTCTTACCATTTTAGTTGTTATTCACGTAAGACAAGTCAAGAAACACCATATATGGACAAAAATGGTAAACTATATATTAAGAGAATATTGAAAACGTAGAAATACTACGACTTTTTTTTTGTTTGATATAAGATGTTTCAAGAGAATATCATCCATTTCTTCAAAGTTTAATTATTCATCCGTCTACTTTTTCGTGAGTCCGGAACCTAAATAAGTCACAAAAAGATAAAAGTGACCAAAATAAGTCACTATTCTAGTAAATAACTAAAATAGGCTTAGTGGAAGAATTTTTTTTATTTTATGCAATATTCCAAACGTTTTTCGTTAGTCTCATAACGTATATATTTTAATATATAACGGAACTATTTTTTACACTTTGTAAAGTATAAGTTTTTCTTACACGGTGTAAAGTGGAAGTTTTTCTTACACTTTATAATGTGAAAGAAAATCTTACACTTTAAGAAAAGTTACTTTACCTTTTCACTTTCTTCTTCTCTCCCCTTTCACTTTCATCTTCCAAACGATTTTTCACTTCGAAGATGTTAATTTGATGGTCCCAATCCGGAAATACCGTTTATTATAATTGTCTTCCCAAACACAATGTTAAATATTTCATTAATGTCTGATATCATAAATTTCTTTCATCAATTTATAAAAGAATGGGTATAAATAGTACTGATTATAATTTGATTATAGTCGAAAATACCCTACTTCATTTTTATCAAAAAAACGAGTAAATTTTGGAGAGTGGATTATCTATAATGACGAACCGTTGACCGACTTTTTGAGGATTCCAAATGACTACATAGATCAAATCAAGTTAACAATACTTGAAATCTATGTTAGGAAGGAGCCTAAGACTAGTCAACAACGTTCTCCTTTATCGGTCGATGTCCATCCCCGATTAGAAAATAGTAATAGCGTTGATGAATTTCCGATAACTCAATCTACTGATTTTCCTAACATGACTCATTATCAAAATATTCTTACCGATCGATATGATTTTGATTTGAACGAAATTATCAATGAAAGTGACCGGTAATTCTCAATAATTATATTTCAATTATTATTTGTTGATTGTCAATTATTTATTAATTTATATGATTTATTCTTATTCTTATTATTATTATTATTATATATTTTGTAGCGGTTTAACTCAGCAAAAGAGAAATATTGCTCCAAGTTATGGACTAGATAATTATTTTGGTCAGTCCTCACACTTTGAAATGACGGAAAATGTTGGGACATCCTCAAATTTTCATGTCTCGCCTACTTTTGATGCAGATGATTATCGGTACGTTCAACACTTGATTTTTTATTTAAGTAAGTTAATTGCATGAGGCAAATATTTATATTTTTTTATACATATAGGGAAAATATCACACAAGACTCTCAATTTAACCGTAAAAATAAGAGGATGGATCCACCACAATTTAACCGTGTGAAACTGTCAAGCCAAAAATAAGAGGATGGATCCACCACAATTTAACCGTAAAGACTCTCAATTATTAAATATAAAAAAAAAACATGAGATGGAAAGGTGTAATTCAGCAATGGCGAAACACTATTTTTGCAATACCAATTCAACAGTGTAATTTCATTTGTTTCTTTCGAATTAAAGACTCTTTTTTCTAACTCAATATTTAATAATTGAATGCACATTGTATAAGACTTGCTGAAATTTTGAACAAATTACAACATCATTCCAAAGTAATGAATATGAGATGGAAAAAAAATATACCTAATTTATAAAATTTGTAGTGTCGAATTGTTGTGTTGTCGGGTTGTGCTAATCTAATCTTTCAAGATTTTAATTTTTTAGTGTGGGGTCGCTTCAGTTGTCGGATCGGTACCATCGAATTAACATCTTCGAAGTGAAAAATCATTTTAAAGATGAAAGTGAACCACGAAAGTGAAAGGGGAGAAAAAGAAAGTGAAAAAGTAAAGTAACTTTTCTTAAAGTGTAAGATTTTCTTCCACTTTATAAAGTGTAAGAAAAACTTTCAATTTACCAAGTGTAAGAAAAATTTATAGTTTACAAAGTGTAAACAATAGTCCCGTTATCTATTAAAATATACGTGTTATGCGACTAACGGAAAACGTTTGGAATATTGCATAAAACGGATTTTTTTTCTTCCACTAAGCCTATTTTAGTTACTTACTAGAATAATGGCTTGTTTTGGTCACTTTTATCTTTTTGTGGCTTATTTAGGTTCCGAACTCCTTTTTCGTTGTACTAAAAATATATGTTTATTTTTACTCGTTTGATTTATAAAATCACGAGGTATTATCACTTAAATTTTAATTTATTCTTATTATTAACTAATGTCATTTTTTGATGCAGTTTTAAAGGCATTAATTTAGTTTAAAGAACAATTTAATAAAATTATCATTCTATTTTGTTACTATGTAAAAAATGTGTTAAGTCAATATTGTACGAGTAAAAACCGATCGGAGGGAGTACAATATTCAAAATAGAAGAATAATCGACATTTATTGTAAGTTGTAAAAGAATGCGTGCTAAGTGTGGATTTTGGAGAAAAAAGTCTCAAATTTGAAACTATAGAGATATCCATTTATAACGTGTTGTGTAAAATCGAAAGAACAAAAAACAAGAAATTCACTTAAAACAGACAAGTGTGACATCAAAATTCTTTTGATGGATGGTGAAAGTAGTTGTCACTTGTGATATTAAATATGCACTCAATTTCTATTTCCATTTGAGAGATATAAACACAAGAACACCATGAAAATGAGCATGGATATATTAGTTAAAGTTTGTAAATTTACTTATAAGATATGTACATCTTTTATCTTTATTGAATTATTGGACGGTTACCGAATATACTATATACTAAGTATGTATGTTATATATATAGTAAATAAACTTTGAAAAACGACTATAGATAAAACTTAATTAGAGATTTATAGCTATAATTTACTTAATTGCGATTCATAGCTATATGTTAGAAGGAGGAGAGAGGCAAGTGAGATATGTGAGAGAGAGTCGAGAGAGATACTATTGTATTAAATGTATATAATTCTACAATTATATCACAAATACAATTGATTTGTATCAATGAACACAATTGTATCGTAAACAATTATATTCAATGATTCAAATTAATCATATCAAGTGTATTAACAAATACAATAGTATCAAAATATAATTGTATCTATTGTATTTTGTCACAAATTGAATTTGTATTATGTTGTTCATCCTGTATTCCTAAGATACGTAGAACAAAAACTTTGAATAACTTGATAAGAAACAACAAAGTTTAAAGAGTATTTTCAAAACTAGAAAATTAAAACTATTAGAGAAAATAGAATCAGAAACAGATTAGAAACAATATACAAAATATTTTTCTTAAAGAAGAAAATCCAGCCCATTGAATGCATAATGTCCCCTTAAGGAAATTATTCCCCTCAAGTACCCGAGGTTAATGGAATATATTTTCCCATGATAGAACGATCTTACTCACCAATGTATCGACCTAAAACTACGGTGTCAGCGAACCACTCAACGGCAGTCTAGTACACTTAGAATACTAGATTTAGTAGTAGTAGAAGAAGTCCAGAAAATTGATTGTTCTAAAATGAGAGAAAATCTCTCTATTTATAGACAGCAAAGAGTAGTGTGAAAATGTTCTTATTGTGCCTTACCAGAAAGGTCACAATCCTTTGAAAAAATCACAATTCTTCGGAAAGGTCACAACTATAACCTTTCATAAAAGTAACAATTTTTCATAAAAGTCACAACTTTTCATAAAAGTACAATTCTTCATAAAAGTCGCAACTTTTCATGAAATTCACAACTCTACATAAAAGTCGCAACTCTTCATTTTCCGTTCACACCTTTTAAAACCCAACATATTCATGTGTATTTGTATTTGGGGAATAAGTTTTTTTTTAGTTCAAAATAAGTAAATTGTTCAAAGTTTAAGAGAGTTATTGAATTTTTTTTCATTTTTGCCCCCATTACATTTTGTAGGTGATAATTTAAAGAGAGCTAATTGTTCATATTTACTATATTATTTATTCAGTTTAGTCATGAACAAATTGAATTATTTATATTTTCAAGAATAACTTGAGAATAACTAAAAGGGTAAAGTGGAAAATAGTGTTCAATTTATATCCTAAACTTATTTTTCTTAATGAGTGTGCATTGCTTTAAAAATTCCTTACTTTGAAATGAAGGAAATATTAAATAGAAATTTTTCTCTAACCTAAGGTTATATTTGAAAAAAATTACTAATTATTATTTTGATCAATTCCTAAAGCATAATTATTTTGGGACAATCTCTTTTCCTAAATCGATAGTTAGAGTCTGTTTGACATTGCTGTGAAAATTATACTTATTTTTAGAAATATTTTTTTAAAATCAGTTTTTTAGAAAAGTGCTTTAAAAAAAGAATTTGTGTTTGGATAATTCATTTGAAAAGTGTTTTTGATAAACATATTGTATTTGACTAATCTTTTTTTTTAAAATGCTTTTGAGAGTCAAATTACGAAAAGGGAAAGTATCAATGAATATCAGGATTATTTAATAGAGAGAACCTATTTTAAATATCTATTATAAAATTTCTAATTAAATTAAAATGTACATATTCAAATTTTCAATCAATATTAGCTTCTTTTTTTTCTCTTTCTAATCCTACAAAATAATACGTAAAATAATATTAATATAAAATATATTATATAAATGTAAAATAAAAAAATAAAATTTGTTATATAAAAATAATAATAAAAAAATCTTAAATCAAACTTATGAGATATGTTAATTAGAGTTGTCAAAAAGGGTCAGCCCAGCCCCACCCGGTCCAAGCCTCGCGAGCTAGGGAATTTGATGGGTTAGGGCGGGCCGACCCTTCATTTGGAAGGACCTGAAAATGTTCAATCCAACCCAACTTTAGAAGGGCAGCGGACTGGGGCGGGCAAACCTCTATTTTTTTTTCTTCTTTTCAAAAATTAAAGTTCTATAACATCAAGAATATGAGAAGATTTTCAAATCAAATATGACAAATAACGGTGTTGTTTTAATTACACTAGCAAAAAATCTAGAGTGATTACCTTAAAAAAATAATTTTCTACTTTTTTTTTTTTAAGAAGCAATATTTTTAAGCATATTCCAACAATAGAAAAATTATTTCTGCTTCCATTTAAAAGAAGTTTTTCTGATTTTCTAAACGTGTTAATTTTTTCAAAACAAGTGTTTTTTTTTATCAAAATAAGTGTGTTTGGTCTTCCAACAACAATCGAACAAGTTTTTATTGTAAGACAGAGGAAGTAATTTTCTTTCTTTTTCCTAGGTCGAGTTATTCTTTTCTTTGTAATTAAAAAAAATAAAATATTACGAGTAGTTTAAGATAAAGCTTTTTTTTTTTTTGTTTTTTTTAATAAGAAAAATATATTACCGGAGCTAGGAAGAAACCGCGTGAGAAGAAAATAGTCCATCTGAAAAGCCAGCGTTCAAAGTCGCTCTTCAAACATCAAATTCCATTTAAAACCTCTCTCTCTTTTTTCCTTTACAAAATCCAACTTCTCTTCTTACACTAACATTTTGTTCCTCAACTTCACAACATTTATTCTCATTTTGGCTTTCTTGATTCAGATAATTTATATTGAAATCAAGAAGCTGAATCCTTTTATGTAGTCATTTTTCCTTCTTTTTTTTCTTCTCCTAAACTAGTAATACCAATGGTGACAAAGCTCAGTATTTTTATTTTTGGTTTCTTGAGTTTATTCTCATTTTGTTTTGTGGCCTCTAGGGAATTTGGGATCAATCTGAATTCTAGTGCTTCTGGTATTGAATTCCCACAACAT
This sequence comes from Solanum piurae, assembly GCA_029582685.1. Lineage (NCBI taxonomy): Eukaryota > Viridiplantae > Streptophyta > Magnoliopsida > Solanales > Solanaceae > Solanum > Solanum piurae. The sequence goes on along the minus strand of JAJOOO010009884.1, from coordinate 17,099 downwards.
CCAAGTTTCAATGTTGTTTCATCTTCTACTAACTCAGGCTGCAATCATGTAACATCGACAAGTATGTTAACCCGAGAAGAACAAACTAGTATTGATACTCAAGATGAAGACGATTTCGCGCAGCCAAAAGAAGCAGTCAAGTTTCATTTAAGGCATAGATCAGATGGTCAAACTACAGAGGTTAAAGACTCTGTTTTTGAGTCCACATCAAGGGATTTAGGTAGAATTCAGACATTGCATACAAGGATTGTTGAGAAAAAGAATCAAAACTCTGTTTCAAGATTGGCGAAAGACGGTGAAAAAACTGTTATTTCTTCACAATTTGAGCTGTCAGGCAAACTTATGGCGACGTTGGAGTCAGGGGTGAGTCATGGATCAGGGGAATATTTCATGGATGTTTTTGTTGGTACACCTCCTAAGCACTTCTCTTTGATTCTTGATACTGGTAGTGATCTTAATTGGATTCAATGTGTACCTTGTTACGATTGTTTTGAACAAAATGGTCCTTATTATGATCCTAAAGATTCTACTTCTTTTACGAATATATCTTGTCATGATCCAATGTGTCATCTTGTTTCATCTCCTGACCCTCCACAGCCTTGTAAGACTGAGAATCAAACTTGCCCTTATTTCTATTGGTATGGAGATAGCTCGAATACCACTGGTGATTTCGCGCTTGAGACTTTTTCGGTTAATCTCACAACTCCTAGTGGGAACTCTGAGATCAAGAAAGTGGAAAATGTGATGTTTGGTTGTGGTCATTGGAATAGAGGCTTGTTTCATGGTGCTGCAGGTTTGTTAGGACTTGGTAAAGGACCACTTTCGTTTTCGTCTCAGCTTCAATCTTTGTATGGCCATTCTTTTTCGTATTGTTTGGTTAATAGGAATAGCAACTCAAGTGTCAGCAGTAAGCTGATTTTTGGCGAAGATAAGGAGCTTTTGAAACATCCAAACTTGAACTTCACTTCATTAGTTGGTGGGAAAGAAAATCCAGCAGAAACATTCTACTATGTGCAGATCAAATCAGTCATAGTTGGAGACGAAGTGCTAAACATACCGGAGGAGACATGGAATTTGTCTCCACAAGGTGTTGGCGGTACAATCATTGATTCAGGAACCACTTTGAGCTATTTCGTCGAACCAGCATATGAGATTATAAAAGAGGCATTTGTTAACAAAGTGAAAGGATATCCATTAATACAAGATTTTCCCATTCTTAGACCATGTTACAATGTGTCTGGAGTGGAGAATCTTGAATTTCCCTCATTTGGGATAACTTTTAGTGATGAAGCTGTATGGAATTTCCCGGTCGAGAACTACTTCATCAAACTTGATCCAGAAGACATTGTTTGTTTAGCAATTTTGGGTACTCCTAACTCTGCCATGTCAATAATTGGTAACTACCAACAACAGAATTTTCGTATCTTATATGATACAAAAAGGTCTAGGCTGGGATATGCACCAACAAAATGTGCTGATGCCTGATATGCTGACTTAATTAGAAGGATGGAAAACTGTAAACATAGTGGGAATTGGAAGGATTGTGTTCATTTTTTTTCCTGATTTTACAACTTCATAGATACAAAATGTTGGTTCTATCATTCTCTTTTACTTTTTAGCTGTGTAGACGATTATACATCGTTTGACAAAAACTAGCTACAACATATACAAGTAAACTTTCAAGAGCTCTCTCATGTTTGAATGACTGTTTTTATAATTTGCTACATTTTTCTCATCTATATAGCGTGGTAGCAACATACTTGCTTTTCGTATTTGAATGAAAGAGGAGAATCACCCGTCTAAGAGCCATTTCTTCGACAACGATCTATCTTGGAAAGATACACTTTCTTGTTGGATTTCATTTAGATTATTAAGTTCAAAAAGAAAATACTATGAATACAGAATTTATGGATGATTTTCTTTTATTTGTACATTGTATAGACATCTGCACAAGTTTGTGCTGTTGAACCTTTTGAATGTTACACCTGCTAATTGCTCAGGCTCATAGTGTCAAGAATGCAGCATTTTCTTGTCCACATCTGTTTCTAGGTGGTGGTTGGATTGATGTCCATGTTTTTGGTTTTGGCTTATCCTTTTCCAATATTGAACCATAATTTTCTGGCCTCCACAATTCTTGTTATTCTTATTTGAGAAAAGACATAAAGTCAATACTGAAGTTATTCCAAATTTTAAAAAAGACACCTAAATTATGCAGGTGTCCTATTACCCCACAAAAGTAATAAATATCGTTGTAAAGAGACCATTTTGACCCATTTTCTCACCAACCCAAGAATTCTAATAGGAGAGTGATGCACACCCCCTTTTAATGAATTAATTTAAATATTAATAAAATGCAGACCCAAAACTAAAATATTGGCACATCTTTGCCCATAAATGACACTTTCGCTGCTTTCAATTTATGAGTTTCTTCAGAACCTTTCCAATTGATGATTTCAATATCTTGGGAGATGATTTGCCTCCGAATGCTAAAGCAAGCTTTCGCTTTTTGGAATCGTCCATTTTTTCCACTATTGTTATGAAGAGTTGAGCTTCTTTAAGTTTTGGGGTTGAGATTTTGCTAGGATTTAATTTGTGACATTTTTTCATAATGAAATAATGCTCCAGACTCACCCATCTCATGGAATGAATTCTAAAAAAAAAAATAGAAGCTTTTAAAAATGAGAAAAGACATAATTTTTTTTTGCTTTGACCACTAAATTTGCACTAAAGTAAGTTTTCATGTTTGCATCACATCACACACAACTTCGAATCATTCTCGTCATTACAAATATGATTCAAGATTTGTATTTGATATTATAGGAAAGGCTTCCTCAAAATCTAATCACAAAAGATCACTTGATTTCTCAATTTTTAAAGAAATTAAATCTTGACGCGACTGGAAATTAACAAGAAGATGAAAAGTTCTTATCTTTTTGGGTTGATTTCATTCAAGAGAGAAGATGATTTTTTTTTGAGTTTAAACCTTCAACCATGGATCTTTTTGAAAGAATTGGGGAAGATGAAGTATTTAAAAAAGAAGCAATTAAATAATAGAGAAGGAAATGACACGTGGAGCCTTTTCATTCGTTTTTGAAAAAAAATTCACATCCACGCGCATCATCCACGTGAATGTAAACATAGGGAGAAAATGAGTTAAAATGGTCTCTTTACAACGATATTTAATACTTTTGTGGGGTAATAGGACACCCACATAATTTAGGTGTCTTTTTGAAAATTCGGGACAACTTCAGATGTCACTTTATGTCTTTTCTCTTCTTATTCTATCATATACTATATGTTTTTGGTAACACAATGTTTTTTTCACCCTCCCTTAATTACCAATCACAAAATATAAGTAAACAATCTTATGACTTGCAAAATGGGTAGTTATATTATTTTAACAATTTCGAGATTTTCTCGAAAAAAAAAATTTAGTTAAAAAATACTAACAAATTACAAAACACCTATATCATGTTCTCTTCTATATCTCTCCCACTTCGTATAGACTTTACTTATATTACTTAATTTGTAGATTTATCAAACCTTTTAAGCTTATCATTAAATAATATAATTTCAACTCTTTTTCAGAGATAAGGTGATTTACATCCTTATTGATCTCAACTACATTCTTTTTCAGAGATAAATGATTTGCAACTATTCTTAGTAATCTTCAAATTAAAATTATATCGAAAAATATATTTTTTAAAATAATTTTATTATAGTATATTTTGTTTTAATTGATAAGTGAACACCATTTTTTTTTATATATTCTTATTTTATGAAATTGTATTTGATTAAATAAAAAACATTTTATTTTGCAAAATTGAACGAGAGAGGAGTGTGCTAAATTATATTTAGATTTAGCTAAAACTATCATAACTATTTTTAATACTAGGTTTTAGATTGATCTATTAATTTAAGATTTAATTAATTAGCACAGGTATCAATTCAACACACGCCACATATGTTATCAATCTTCATTATACTAGAAGAAGAATTTTTAGTATAATGTTTAGTGTCTTTGAAGAAAATACCCTCATTGCACATAATTATGGTGATTTTTTGTTAGCATAAGTGTATATATGAAATGAAAACATTATATATTATTATATATGCACTTTTGTTACTCAATAATAATTTATATTAATTATTTAAATTTAAAAATTATTATATTTTAAAATATCCGCGCAACACGCGGGCACGTATACTAGTGTACTTAAAAATAACCGAAAATAATCAACATTCAACAAAGTAGTAGTTGACATTCACCATGAATTATATATGGTGAATGTTTTAGAAAGAATTTGTTTTATGAAATAAGAAAATATAAATGAAATAAGAAATAATAATACAATAATGAAGAGAGAGAAAAATATTCCTTTTTGGTGTAAAATTTGGTGCAGTGGGTTGGAGTTGATTACACCAAAAATAGTGCTGACACCAAATTTGGTGTTTGGATTGGAGATGCCCTTAGGATCTTGAAATTAAGCGGAGGCATTCAGAAAAGGAACAATAATAATAATAAGATAGTGTGATAATTGAAAATGCAATAAACAACAAATGATGGTACATGTCAAAAGCAAGAAACTCTAGGAATAAAGTTTAATACTATGACAGAAACCACCAAGCCTTATCTGTCTAAAAGTAAGACAACGTTCCACTATCTACTAACCTTCTACTCTAATTCACAATCTGCATGTCCTCCTATCAAATGTCATGTCCTCAATAATATAAAGTTGCATCATGTCATGTCTAATGGTTATACAATTTCTAAGAGAAAACATAGTTTCGATGTTGGTCATTAGGGTTAACCTTTTTATTCTATATATTTGACCCCAACTTTTATATTGTGAGATATTGTCGATGGACTCGTAATTACGTAATATTATTTTTTATAGTCTTGGAGATTACTGAAATAGTTCGAGAAGGGAAAGTGATCGTGTGAAGGCTTGTGGTGTGTTTGCTTGAGCTTCGAGATAGGTTATGACTTACTCTTATTAGAGTGAGTTTGGATAGTATCTTATTGACTATTGTATAAAGCATGTTATGAGTTGAGCGTAATGACTGAACTTGGAGTATTGAATTAAGATTATAACAATTAGTTTTAAATTCTTAATAATCATATGTTAGTTGCATTTTGTAAATTTTAACAAGAAGTTTTGGATATTTTAAATATCATATCAAGTTTTTTGTTTAAATATTTCAGATTCATTGTTTTACTATTTGATATGAGTATCACAATTCATTATTATTTGAATTATTATATCACGTAATATGTTTACTTATTTCAGATTCATTGTTTTACTATTTGGTATAAGTATCACAATTCATTGTTATTTGGATTATTATATCACGAAACTTAATATGTTTACTTATTTCAGATTCATTGCTTTACTATTTGATACAAGTATCACAATTCATTATTATTTGGATTATTATATCACGAAACTTAATTTTTAATACTTATAAATTCACTTTTATAATTACTTATTTAAAATTATTAAGTAAGATGGTCGTACATAGCGAGCTTCCACAACAAATATTGTGGTCATAATCGAGAAATTGAAACATATATAGATGGTTATTACACAAATATTTTGTCTATAAGAAAGTATTAGTATTAAATATTTGCACCTAATAACATTAAAATGTAACTCATTTTATACATTTTACCTATCTAACTAAATATAGTTATTCAATTTTATATTCTGACAATAATTAGAGGATGTTTGAATTGACTTAAAAGTTGGTCAAACCTACTTTTAAGTCAATTTTTGACTTCTGGAAGTTTTTGGCAAATATAAAAAATAACTTAAAATAAGTCAAAAATGACTTAAGGTAAGTTGAGAAGTGTTTGGAAAGGTAAAAAATGACTTAAAATAAGTTTAAAATGACTTAAAATAAGTCAAAAATCAAAAGTAGATCTCCCCCTACTTTTTATTTTTTTGACTTAAAAGTCATTTCAGTTTGACTTTTTTTTTTTAACTTAAAAACTACTTTTTAAAAGCCAATTCAAATGGGCCCTTAATCATTTATCACTCAACAAAAAAGTCATTCAAATTGGATGAGTGTTACCTTCATCAATTTTAGTTTGTACTTTTTTTTGTTATTGATTACACTATATTTTTAATATAACTTGTATTGTGTACACTATATGCTTGAGATACACGTGCAATGCACCTGTCCAGAAATTAGTCTATTATATAAGTAAACATACAGATAAATGAATATATGATCTATTAAATCATTTGTTAAAATTGAATACATAATTGTTCTATAATAAATATTATATCTAAACATAATTAGTAATATAAATTCCATGGTTAATTGTATATATCTCAATACATAAGATGTGAGATGCAGAATTGGGGATGATGTATAGACATGCTAGGAGATAAGATTAGAAAATGAAGATATCTAGGATAAGATCGGAGTGACCTCTCTAATTGAAAAAGCGAGGGAGACAAGACTGAGATAGTTTAAACATGTGAAGAGGAGGTGCGTATTTGATGAGGAGGCTAGTATGAGAGGTTGGCAAAGGTGGGTTTAGTTAAGAAGAGATGAAAGTCACGAATTAGGCGCAATGTTAAAAGATAGTGGAATGTTGTCTCACTCTCCTACATGATAAGCTAAGTGGGTGGATTGTATTAGCATTGTTCTCGTAATTTCTTGTTCTTCAACTACGGGTACTACCTCTGTTTCTTATGCTTCTTTTATCACACTATTCTTCTCTATATGATATGGTATCATTTCTCTATTATTCTCTATATCATACTGTCTTGTTATGTGTTACTTGAAATGAGGGTCTTTCAAAAATAGTCTCTATCTATCTCTACGAGGTAAGGATAAGATCTGTCTACATTCTATTCGATCCCAGACCATACTTGTGGCAGTACACTAGGTATGTTACTATTGTAAAGATCCATGGGCATACGCCTCATGTCTCGAGGCTTATGCCTTGTCCTATACTAAGTAGAATGTCCAACCACTACATAAAAAATGATCATTAGCGGCAATTAGCACTCTTTGTATATGTCCCTAAAGCCTTTAGCGATATTGATTCTAATGACACTTAACTAATGCCGGTAAAGACTTTAGCACTCTTTATTAATGTCAATATTTATTGCCGCTAAAAGTTATTTTTGTTATAGTGCGCCTTAGGCTCCGGCCTTTTAAACCACTGCTTTTTTGTTACAAAGTATAGTCTTAGACTTTTGATCAGGGTCTGATGATCATCTTGAAATTAATCCTTTCTCGTGATGTATGACTAATGTCTAATGTGTTAATACCAAATTTACTGATGTGTTAGGCCCAGAGGCGTATCCAAGATTTTGAGATGATGGGTGCACTATTATAAGAAGGTTGATCTATGATATATATTAGATCGATTCGATGTTTAGATTTTTCCTTCTGAAAATCGTTAAAATTTTAAAATTATAGGTCTAAAATGAATTCTAATATATATATATATATGTGTGTGTATGTTGAATTAATTAAAATGTAACAAATGCTACCAATTACCACTTAGAGAAGTTTATCTAATTTTATAAAGAAAAATAAAATAAGATAAAATAAAATTCAAATTTCTAACCTCGCGGAAAGAGGTGCACCCAGTCATAATCGCATTATGTGATACTCTGAGTGTGGGTTCACACATCTATATTTCAATATTTTTTAAAAATATAACACTACTATATATAATCTCGAGAGGAGACCATGGGTTCACGTGAACCCGGTGCCCCCTTAGATACGCCTCTGGCTTAGGCATTGTTGAATCATTTTTTGAACTAAATATGCATTAAAGTTTCTCCATCATGGTCAATTGTTCAATAAATTCTCAGTACAGAGAATAAATGATAAAAAAATTCACAACTTAGATAAGTAGCGTCAGAAATTGCCCTGTCAAAAGCAAATAGACTACTTCTAGAAAGGTGGATGAATTAGAGGTTATTACTAAGGTAATATACAAAAGGCATTTGCAGAAACAAAAATGACTTAATTACAAGTTACAAGAAACATTTATTTCAAAACTGGAAAGATTTAACAGCAAAAATCAGAAAACTTTTGACAGAAAAAATCATCATATGTTAGTTCCATTTGGATATACTAGGAGTATGCTAATTTAGTTGAATTGGATTTTCCATTCAACTGTTGAAAGTTGCTCTTCTTTAACTTGTTGAAAATAAGTATGTTAACTCCTATTCTTGAACTCTTATATTCAATCTTCTTAGCCAGATGGAGTGAACAATCATATGAAAAAGATCAAATCTTTTAGGAGATCCATTGATCACAAAATGCCTTTGCACTTGCTTCACTCTCCTATGCATTCTCAAATACTGAGTCTGAGAAATACTCATTAGTATCTTCTTGATATTTGGTATGTCCTTCACACCAATAGTCACAGAGAATGCATTCCAATTTAAGACATCACTAAATGGTGGCACATAGTTGTCTGATATCAAGACAGGTATACATTCAGCATATATCGCTTCGACAACTCTTGGACTTGCAACTTCATATCCACTTGGACATAAACAGAACCTGCTGTTCTTCAACATGGTTTCATAAGATTTGTCATTTGGAAGTTTGTCATAAACCAACACATCTTCATCTTTTCCTTTCCATTTTTCTAGTAGATGGTGTCTTATGTTACCATGTAAACCACCAGCAAAAAATGCTAGGATTGATCTTCTTGATGGTGAGGGACCTCCAATGAGTCCTTTGATATCGCCTGTCTTGAGATTGATTTCCGGTAAGGATACATCTTTTAGAGGATTAAAACCTTCTGAGGTATTGGCATTGCATAGAGCTCTTATGGAGGTGTTGAATAGATGTGGAACATATGAAGTCAAATGTGGCCCCTGGAGATCATCAATATAGAAGTTTTTCATCAAAAAGGCAAATTTGATGACAAAATGTCAATCAAACTATCAACTACTTCCTCCGTTTCAATTTATTTGTCTTGCTTTCCTTTTTAGTATGTTTCAAAAAGAATGTCTCTTTCTCAACAATTCTTTAAGTTCAACTTTACACATGACATGTTTAAGATGATAGAATTAAACGACATTCTGATACATTCCTTACTTTCTTAAGCTTCGTGTCAAGTCAAAAACAGACAAACAAATTGAAACAAAGAGTATGTCACAGTCTGAAACTAGAGAATTTGCGTACCCAATCATGGCAAGAAAGCATAAAGTGATCAGCACCAAGACTTCTGTTCCAAAAAGAATGTCTTTCAGAAATGACTTTGACATAATCAGCAACAGTTCTACCAATGGCATGCATATCATGGGCACCAGGGACAAAAAGGTATTGAACCATAACTACTACACTGAATGGTAGAAAATACACCAAGGCCTCATCTGGATTTTTTGTTCTATAAAGGCTCCCCCTTTCCATCTCATGTATAAATCTTCCCTCTGTTGAATATATACTCCTACATGGACCATTATGGAATATTGGAGGTTCTCCTTCCTCATACACATATACCTTGAAGCTCTTCTCCATTTCAAGATAGCTCCTACAACATTTTCTCGAAAGATATAAATGATGAACATACACGACGTTACTATAGATTTAGTTTAAGTTCTATGCACTAACAGTATATACACAACCAGTTCACGTATAGAGTATTATAAGTAAATCTCTATGATAAACATTAACCGATAACATGATAAAATGGTAGTTTATATAACTTAAATTAATGTAAGGTCGGACCAATAAGGCTTGTGCTGGACTGGTAATTACTCCTATATCTTTAATCATATGTCTCGGATTTGACGAAGTGGCATTTGTTAGGGAGTATGGAACTTTTCGGGACAAAATCCGAATTTAGTTGGACTTTAATACAGATACCGCACGAATGATAAATAAAAAAGAAAATAAAATTGTGAGAGATAGAATTAGTAGTACCTGTGGAAGGCATTTGCATTATGGTACATGGGGCCTTGAGGAACATAATCAGGGTCACGATGGTTAGATATCATACTCCCATTTCTAGCAGCTTCTCTTATTGATGATCTGGATTTTGCCAAAATTGCTTCAAGCCTTTCTAACCTGCTATACATTTTAAGTACCCCTTTAGTTGCATTATTACCATGTTCTTCTCCTTCATTAGATATATCCTTATCAATCTCTTCATTTGATTCATCCCTCTCAATCTCTCCTCCTCCGTCCTTCTATTTACAAGTTAGCAAAGCACATAACAAGAAAATAGATCAACATAGAGTTTAAGTTCTATACGATGAAGGTTACACAACCACGTTATTTAAAAAAATCAAAATATTTTTTCAAGGAAAACAAGTTCCTTAAAAATGAAGAAAATAACTTCCTGATACATATAGGGAAAACGAGTTCCAAACTTATTGTCTCCTCTTCACACCCCCTCCCCCTCCAAAACTCCAACTCCTCCTCCTTTTTCCCATCCCATAGTGTTTACACCAAAAAATAAGTAAAAGATTCACTTATTTTCAAGAAAATATTTTTCTTTATACCTAACATGCACACCCATAAAGTAAACACAATCATTAAAACCTTCTATCACATGTTAAATATACAAAAATACAACAATATATAAAACAAGGGAAAAGTAGGATTTACTTGGGGAGGTTGATGAGGTATTGACTCTTCTTCAACTACCAAATTCTCATGAAATGAATTATTGTTGAAAGGAGAAGTAAAAGATGAAGAAGCCTCATGTTGCTCTTCATAACTACTTAAAGACCTTAAAGAATAAGAGTTAAAGATTCCAACAGACTTCCATTTCCAAGAAGAAGAAAATGACACAAAAGATGAACTACTTTGTGGACCTATTAATGTACAAGCAATAATTGAAAGAAGAACCAAAGGAATGAAAACCAAAAGAGCCAAATTAGATGACAAAAATGAAGGCAATTGCAACTTCTTGAAAGGCCACATTTTCTAATTTTGCATGCCCACTAATCACTATACTCTCTTTAAATAAATAAATAAGAACATTCTGAGATTCATTACTTCATTTCAAGTTATTCTTTGCTGCAAAATTGCATTATTCTTGCATATCATGTGTTTAAAATAAGCTAAAAAGGGCACTTGCTAAGTAGCCAACACTTTTATGGGGATCTTCTCCTTGAAAAGTTTCCTTAAAGTTCAAGTAATGAAAATTTTATACTTTATTTTTCTCCATTTTCTTGTGCCAATAGTTCAATTCCCAAAATATAATTTCACCCTTTTATACTTTGTGTACCATAGCTCTGACGTAGAAGTTCAAGATAAAATTAATTTTTTAAATTTTAATCTTAATAGTAATTATTCTTAAAAATTATGAATATCTTAATAAAATAAATATTTAATATAGATAGATTATATTTTAAGATATAAATAAAATAAATTATGAATATCTTAATAAAGTAAATATTTAATAAAAATAGATTATATTTTAAGATATAAATAAAAATAAATTATGAATATTCTTCACAATTAATATTTTTTTTAAAAGACATGTAAAAATACAAATAATTTTAGACGGAGATAGAGGGAGTACTAATAAAAATGAAATGAATAACTTTCTTAATTAATTTCATGTATAAACATAGGAGTTATTACCATTTTCTTAACTTTAAAATTTGAAAAAACCATTTCCCCCATCTTAATATTTTTGTTGACTAATGGCTATACACACTTTTGAATATTTAAACGGCGGTCTTATATTATAATAAAAATAACTTTTAGCGGTAATAAATATACATATTAATAAAGAGGCTAAATTATTTATTGGTATTGATTAATTGTCATTGGATCGAATAGCACTAAAGACTTTAAGAATATTTAGATTGCTAATTGCCTATAAAAATATATTTTTAATCGCAATAAGCTATTATCATTAATTAATTACTGCTAAATATCGTGTAATATTAACTCTAAACTTTAATAATAAATTTGTACAGATCTATAGTATTTTGAATTCAAAATATTTGACTTGCATTGTAGTATCAATCACATCGTTCATAATTTTAATTTTGTTGAAGTATCACTTGTAGGCGGAGTCACGATTAAGAGTTTGAGAGTTATAAATTTTAGGATAGAAGAGAAAAATATTGCAAACCATGAGATTATGAGTTTTGGGGGTTCTAAATTTTAGGACATAAGAAAAAAATTTGCTTCCTTAGTGGGGTTTGAATCCACAACATTAGTGTGAAAGACAGTTACACCACCCCTTCCTTACCACTGAGTTGTCAATCAATTTTGTTAGAAGGTTCACAAGTTGTACATATATATTTATTTAATTTTCTAATAGAAATGTAGAATCTACAGAAAAGCTCGTGAGTTCGTTCGAACCACGAACCCCACCTAACTCTGCCTCTAACTAGTATCAATCAAATCATTTTAAAAAAATAATTTAAAACTTTAGAGTATTGTTAAAGTAAGTCACGTACTTACGTAGGTTTAAGTGGTGGATCTAGAATTTTAAGGTTGTAGGTCTTTGAAAGTGGTGGAGACAAAATTATAAAAAAGACATGTTAATTGTAAGATTCAAATTCGGGCTCAACAACATAAAAAAGCCTTAAATACCAACCCAAAAGGCACTTGGATCAAATTATTTGTTCATTAAATGCTCTATATTAATTTTATACAAATACCTTTTAATTTCTATATAAATATATATATTTTAAGGTAAAATTAATGGGTACTTGAGCACCCGATGTACTATGTAGGTCCGCCCCAGGACGTTTGGCTGACTCAAAATGCAACATGCAACGTATCCATTCATTTAAGATATCATCGCATATAGTCAAAATTTGTACAAATTGGGCTATTCACGAGGCTAAACCGCCCTCCAAGTTGTGATAATATTCATGATGATATAGCAAAACCCAAGATTCAAGAATTATAAGCTGTAATATTTTGACGAGAAAATGGTTGACTTAATTTATTACGCCTATTTCAGTGAATTTTTGAGGTTTTTTGAGATAAATTTAGAAATTTTTTTCGAGGTTTTACTTTATAACACTCATCTTTCTTGTGGTTTATGATATTATGTCTACCTTATTTATTTTAACTTTTTTATAATTATTTTTAAATTTATTTAAAATAAATATAAATTAATTATAATTTTACAGCTTTATCCCTCTTTATATTAATTTCTTCACATTAATTCATATTACTTTTAAAATGACTTATTTAATAATTTTTTTAAAAATAAATCAATGTGAAGAAATGTTTGGTAAATACGTCATGTTTTTAATAATATGCATTAATATGAAGAAATTAACATAAAGAAGGATAAATTTATCAAGTTATAATTGATTTATATTTATTTTAAATAAGTTTAAAAAATAGTACAAAAAAGGTAAAATAAGGGAGGTAAGCTAAATATCGTAAACCACAGGGCATGTGAATGTTACAGAGCGAACCAGAAGGGAACTCTATGAAATTATCCCTTTTTTTATTGTTCAAAATAATTGAATTGTTCAAAGTTCAAAAGATAGATATGTGTGCATTGTCTCCAACATTCAATTAATATGGAATAGAGGGAGTACTACTATATTCCTCAAAATAATATTCTATAATAATTGTCATTTTAAGAATTCAAATTAAAGTTGATAATTATTTTAAACTAGGGGTGAACATGATACAATATTGAAAGTTTGGTTCGGTAATTTTGATTTGTGGTTTTTAAAAATACGATATCATTACCATACAAAACTAATTCAATATGATTCGGTATTTTAAAGTTCGCTTTCGATATTTATGATATGGTAATTGGTAAATGGGTCATCATAGTTTGGTCAACTTCGATTTACATATATTCGTATAATAAGGAAATTTGACTTTGGCTTTTCAAAAAACGTCTCAATCATATCATACTAATACCAACACATGTAAAATATTCAAAATAAAGTAAAAATAATTCTCTTTGTTAATTAATCACCCAACAAGAACATTTAAATCAAGATAGAGTAATCAAAATTTCAACATATAAATAATTAGTAACTATTTTATATATTTGCTAGTATTATATAGTTACATATATATGTGTTCTATATGTACCTCTATACTTTGCTACGTATTCGATATTTCAATATTTTTCTTATGAATACCAAATATCATATACCGAATATCAAACTTTTTAAAAATACAGACCAAATATCACACCACATACTATAATATCCAATTGCAGTGTTAATTTTTTTGATTTTGATATGATATTCCTGCGCACATCTAGAAAAGATTTTAGCGCCTTTATATCTACTATACCATGCCCACTTCAATTTTTTACTACATCTCTGACGTCAAATAAATATTTTTCTGTTAATATTATTCAATATTTTTAAAAAATGTATCTAATTTGACAAAGTTTAAATTAAACGTTTTTTTTATGGATGTAAAATGAATATAGTTAAATTGGAAGGGAGGAAAAAATAGCAATATATTGGGAAGACATGAGTTTGTGTAGATTGCCCCGAGATTGCTCCTTAAAAGTTCCGTTACCGTAACGTATATTAAATCAGCAATAAATATTTAACAGCTCTATGATATTTCAGAAATCCAAGATACTCCATTTTCCTTTAATTTTTACATATGAAATAAATAAAAAGTTAGATTTTGAACAATTATACTACCAGCAATATAACACTATCAAATTTTGATATATATATATATTATTTAATCATTTTGAAGGAACATGATAAATTTCTTATAGTGAATTTTTTTAAATGTAAAAAAGCTAAAGATCGGATTGTGATATATATAAACCTGTCAATTGGGCCGGTTCGACCGGCTTCGGCCCATTAAGGTCGACCCAATAATGGCCCAGGTTCAGTAACCCCCGTATCGGCAGCTAATCCCCTATAATAGTGGGTTGGGCCGGTCCAGATAATTTTGAGGCTTAGGTCGATAAGGCCCGTCTGGTAAAGGACCAGTAAGCGGCCATCAGTGCACCGGCCCGATATAATAATAATTGGGGAAAAGGACATAAATCACATACTTTAAAGCCAAAATGATCATTTGTCCCTTATAAATTTAAAATGACTGAAATCCCTCAAAAATTTAAAATACGGATACAATAATTCAGCACTGATACATTAAATATATGGCGCGGATACATTATTAATTAACTGTGTCTAGATTATTTCAAGTGTTAATGTAACAATATATGATTGTTCTGATTAATGTATCGTTGAAATTTGTTGAAACAGTACGGAAACATTACAGGCTAAAATTATGATACAATAATTGTGTCTAGTTTATGTCATATGTTAATGTATCAATATATGATTGTTCTGATTAATGTATCGTTGAAATTTGTTGAAACAATAAGGAAACGTTACTATCTAAAATTATGATACAATAATTGTGTCTAGTTTATTTCATATGATAATGTATCAATATATATATATGATTGTTCTGATTAATGTATCGTTGAAATTTGTTGAAACAATAAGGAAACATTATTGTCTAAAATTATGATACAATAACTGTGTCTAGTTTATTTCATATGATAATGTATCGTTGAAATTTGTTGAAACAGTACGAAAACATTATAGGCTGAAATTATGATACAATAATTGTGTCTAGTATATTTCATGTGTTAATGTATCAATATATGATTTTTCTGATTAATGTATCATTGAAATTTGTTGAAACAGTACGAAAACGTTACAGGCTAATATGAAGCTCGTTAGGGTTATCCTGCTCAATCTCAAGAAGCAACAAACATTTGGATATTTGGCCCTGATAGTTGCAGGTATGAATGTCGGCATATGACCCAAAAATATTCCCATTCGCATGCCGAATATGAAGCTCGTTAGGGTTATCCTGCTCAATCTCAAGAAGCAACAAACATTTGGATATTTGGCCCTGATAGTTGCAAGTATGAATGTCGGCATATGGCCCAAAAATAAAATTTGTAAACAACTCGAAAGCCTCGACATTCATGTACTTTTTCAAATCTTGTACAGAGTCATTGTTGTATGCTGCACCAAATTTCAAATAGTGTGTAGGGATTTGCTTGATAATATAACTCATAGTCTGTAAGAATCCAAAAACATAACAGAATATTATGCAAAAATAACAACCTTGTTATTAAGATGATACAAAATATAACACATTGTTAAGAAAAACACATTAATGACTGAGATACAAAAAATAACAGATACACAAACAGACCCACAAACAAAACACGTACGATACACTTACAGACCCATAAATAAAATACATTATATGTAACTGATACAACATTTACTATGAAAGACACATTATATGTAACTGATACAACATTTACTAACACATTATATGTAACTGATACAATATTTAGTATGAAACTTGAAATAGAAGATACACATACACAGACCCATAAACAAAACACAAACGATATTTTAATGACTGAGATCTACTGAACAATGCATGTTATAACAGTTGAAATAAAATACATTATAATTTGACTTAGTTAGGGTTAGTGTATAAATTGATTACAGATAATAACGATACATTAAATAAGAGACCTGAATTTGTACATTTTTTGTATCATAAATTGATTAACTAACAAAAAAAATTACAACATTCGAAAGAAGAAGAACTAAAACCTAACCGGTAATGGAGGTCGAGAAATTGGAGGAGCAAATTTTCGATCCCTTTTTTTGGGGGTTTTAGGAACGGTTTTTGAAGATGAAGCAAAATCGTTTTTCTTCTTTCCATCTTTTACATTCACCATTAACAATAGGTCGTGTAGGCTTTTGGATCTGTTCTCCGCCCAACCAATATCTTCATAATCATATATCCGATTAGTGTTAGCATCATCCATCTGATTCAACAGTTAGAAGAACAAACAAAAGAGTATTTCAACATTATATGAAGAAACAAAAGAGGATTACAAGAAAAGTACCAAATTTACCTAGGGTATACACAGAGAGACACTTGATTTTGAAGAATATTGGAGAAATCAACTGTCAAAGAAAATGTGGAGAAGTTTTAGGAGAGAAATAAGAAAATAATGAACTCTGGTTTTTAGCGTAGGAAAGGCCCAATATTGTATCCGTGAGATTTTTTGACTTAAAAAGAGAAAAAGAGGGATTTTGGGGATTAATAAAACTATTAAGGGAAAATAGTAATAAGTAAACTTA
>JAJOOO010009883.1:0-44031 GCA_029582685.1 Solanum piurae | reverse complement strand
GAAGAAGAAGAAGAAGATGTTCAGAATTTTCGTTGTTTTAAAATGAGAGGAAATCCCTATATTTATAGACATCGGAAAGGTTACAATTATTTAGAAAAGTTGAAGAAGAAGAAGAAGAAAAGGAGGTTCACAATTTTCATTGTTTTAAAATTAGAGGAAATCCCTTTATTCATAGACAACAAAGGGTAGTGTGAACAAATGTTTATTGTGACTTATCGGAAAGGTTACAACTATTTGGAAAAGTTGCAACCCTTCGGAAAGGTCACAACATTTCATAAAAGTCGCAATTTTTCATAAAAGTCGCAACTCTTCATTAAAGTCACAACTTTTCATAAAAGTCACAATTTTTCATAAAAGTCGCAACTCTTCATTAAAGTCCCAACTTTTCATAAAAATCACAACTTTTTATGAAAGGGGAATGCTAGATTTGAAAATAAATAAATTAAAAGGGAATTCTAGTTTGTGGCGGCGCCACGTAGGCAAGCCTAAGATTCTCTTTTATATATATATGATTTTAAAAAATATGATTTACACCCATAAGTTTTAAAAACTATTAAAAATACCCATAAGTTTGTATTATCATTTAGAGAAAAGGGTCTAAAAAAACCTCAACCTATACCCGAAATCCCAACTACACACTCCAACTTCACGGGTGTCCTATTACCCACCTGAACTTTATATTTCTCTATTTTCTACACACTTAAGTGCTGACCTCAACACATAAATCAAATAATTCAACGTGATTCCACGCGCTGGGTCCCCCCCCCCTCTTCAACTCCCAATTCTTGTTTCCCTCCTAAAACGTAAAAGACCTAAAAAATCATCCTCTCCTTTTCATCTCCTTCTCCATTTGCAATTTCTGGTGATCATCGAACGATTTTACTGTGTATTTTCAACTTCATTTCTTAATTTATCAACTGATTTAGTAAAAGGTTAGTGTTTTATCCCTTATTTCGAGTGTGTGCTTTATCCCATAGGGTTTTTGTTGATTCGTGAAATTAAGAGCAACATTGTGTGAAATCTTATGTGTGGCTTACGATTATAGTGTTACATGTTCATTTACACCATATTATACCACATTTTTCATGAAATTAGGTTTTTTCCTTTCTCGTCTAAGTCGCGTAATTTTGTATTTATGTTCGTCTTAGTATTATGTTCATGAAGTGTTGTATTTATGTTCTTCTTAGTATTATGTTCATAGAGAAGATGCTACTATATTGTATTTATGTTCGTCTTAGTATTATGTTCATAGAGAAACTAATGCTACTATATTGTATTTATGTTCGTCTTAGTATTATGTTCATATTGCTACAATGATACTATGTTTTTAAGTACTATTTTGTTTTTTGGATTGACCTCAGGTTAGAGTATGTCTATAATTACTATTTTGTTTTTTTTATTGTCTTCATATAAGAGGTGTATGGATTTACTTTGATTACTCTAAGGTGGTACCATATGGTGGGGTGTTAGATTTAAATAGTGGGGAATCAATATATAATAGTGAAAAAGTTATAGAATATTTGGATGTTGATGTAGATGAAATATCATATTTTGAGTTGAGAGACTACATTAGAGACTTGGGATATAGTACAACTTGCACCTTTAGTATTAAACCATCTAACAGTGTCATTTTGGTAGATGCTTATAATGATAAGGATATTTTAGACATGATGTGTTCCTTGAGAGATGGGGATGTAGTGGAGGTATTTGTTAAGCATTTGGTTGATGAGGCAATTGTGGGACCCATGCTAATAGAAAATGGTAGTCATGTGGATATGGAAGAATCTGGTTCATCTTTTAATACAAGGCCTACTGAAAGTGAAAACTTTAACTTTGGGATGGGTGAAGACCATTTAAGCAGTGAGGATCATTTTGCTACTTTTTCAACCTCACCTCCTTTCATTACCACACCTCCTTTCAATATTGTAGAGGGTGCTACTACCGAGGGTGATACTGCATATGGTGCTCCTGCAGATGTTGTAGGAGATGATGATATAGATGTTGGTCCTGCTGGACCTGATTTCTCAGAAGAAGAGGTAAAGGATTCTGATTATTCAACTGAGGATTATGTTGAGTCTGAAGCTGAATTAGTTGGAGATGATGAGGAGGAAGAGTATGGTAGTGATGTACATAAGGAGGTTAGGGAGTTGAGGGCTGAAAAGAGAAGTTTTCAAAGGAGGAAAAGAAGGAAAAAAGTACTAGCTGACAATTAAGAGGTACCAGTAGGTGAAGCTGGACTAGATCTAGGTTTTGATGAAACCGAAACAGGTAAAATAAGTCATGAAGGAAGACTAGGAGGTGATGAGCCTTACTTTGCAAGTTCTGATGAGGATCGTTTTGAGTTAGATAAAGATGAGTGTTGTGATGATGATGAACATGAATCTAGTAGAGGCAAAAGGGTAAAGTTGTCAAGAAAGAGGAGGACAACAACAAAAAAAAGCATTCATGATCCTACTGCAAAGAAAGTTGTGTGGCAGTTGGGTATGTTGTTTAAAGATGTGAAAGAATTTAGAGAAGCAGTAACTAAATATGCAGTTAGAAGGAGGATTCAGGTGGAGAAATGGGTGAATGAGCTAAAGAAAGTTAGAGTTAGATGCAAAGCTGGTAGTCCATGGCTTTTGTATGGATGTCTTGACAAGAAAATAAATAATTTCATGATAAGAACTTACAATACAAAACATACTTACAACAAGACAACTAGAAATTACTTGTCCAATGCAAACTTTTTATCTGAATCCTTCAGAGAAAGAATAACTAAGCAACCAAACATAAGAGTCTTCAAGTTGTGGGAGATGATTAGGAAAAAGTTTAAACTTTATGTTGGCAAGACTATGTGAGAAGAACAAGAGATAAAGTGTTGAAAGATATAATGGTGATCATGTTGTGAAATTTTGAAGAATACTTGACTACAAGGATGAATTGTTGAGGACCAATTCAAGGACCAGTTGTGTTGTAAAAGTTGGTGAACCTGATGCAGAAGGAAAATCAATATTTCAGAGTTTTTACATCTGTTTTGATGCTTTAAAGAAGGCATGGATACATTGTAGGAAGTGCATAAGCTTGGATGCATGGTTGTTTCCTTAAAGGTGTTTGTAAAGGCCAACTGTTAGTTGTTGTGGCCAAGGATGGTAACAATCAAATGCTGCCATTTGTTTCGGC
Source organism: Solanum piurae (assembly GCA_029582685.1). Lineage (NCBI taxonomy): Eukaryota > Viridiplantae > Streptophyta > Magnoliopsida > Solanales > Solanaceae > Solanum > Solanum piurae. The sequence continues at coordinate 40,872 of JAJOOO010009883.1, read as the reverse complement.
AGTAGTTGAAAAGGAGAACAAAAACACATGGACCATGTTTGTCAAGTGCATAAGGGATGATCTGGGACTTGGAGATGGTGAAGGTCTCACCTTGATTACAGATATGCAAAAGGTATGTGAACTTATTTTGTAATTTTCAATTTATATATGTAATTGTGACCTAATTATCATCTATTGCAGGGAATGTCTGCAACAATTACATATGTATTACCTAAGTGTGAACATAAAATGTATGCTAGGCACATATTAGCTAACTGGGCTAAGGATTGGAGGGGTCTTCAAAGAAGACAATAATTTTGGAAGATAGCTAAGAGTACATTTGAGTTTCAATTAAGGAAAAATATAGAGAAGATGAAGTTGTTAGGTCCAGAAAGAATGATGGATAAGTTAATGTACTACAACATTAATAATTGGTGCAAAGTTTACTTCAATACTGAAGTGAAGTGTGACTCCAACAACATGTTTGAGTGTTTTAATGCATGGATCTTGGCTGCTAGACACAAAACCATCATTACTATGCTTGAAGAAATAAGAGTGAAGATGATGACAAGAATAACCAATTTAAGGGAGTTCCCAAGTACTTGGAAGTGTAATTTCTCTCCAATGACTCTGAAGGTTTTAAAGGAGAACATTAGTAGGTCTATGGACTATACCATTGAGTTTAATGGAGTTGCTGAATTTGAAGTGAAAGAAGGGCTTTGTCAACACAAAATGGATATTGCTAGGAGAACTTGTAGTTGTAGGCTGTGGCAATTAAGGGGGTGCCATGTGCACATGATGTGGCTGCATTATACTTTAAGAAGTTTAGACAATTGCTACAATAAGGAAACTTACTTAAGGACTTATGCCAATGTTATTTAACCACTCACAAACATGGAGATGTGTCCAGTTTCTACAAATCCCACTATTGAGCCACCAAATATCACAAACATGCCTGGTAGGCCACCTAAGGCTAGAAGGAAAGAAGCCGGAGAAATTAAGAAATCTGAGAAGCTTCCTAGGACTGGACTTGCAATGACATGCAGTAGATGCCATGTCAGATGACATAACAAGAGAGGGTGTCCTTAAAGAGAAGGTATTGAGTCATCAACAAGACATAGTGCACCATCACCTACTACATCAGTAAGGGCAGAACCAACAAGTTCAGGCAGGGAAAGAGGCAAACCAAAGGTAATATTTGAACTTGTTTTACTTTTTCTTAATTTATGACTTACTTTTTCTCTTATATGTATAGAAAACTCCATCAGCACCATCAGAAGGTGAGCCTCCACTAAAAAGAGGAAGAGGAAGACCAACAAAAATATCATCAGTAGCACCTAGTGTACCTCTCCTACCTACTACACCTACTTATTTTTCTGCATCCTCTTCTGATCCTTCTACTTATCATGCATCATCTTCAGTAGCTGGTACTACTAAAAGAGGAAGAGGTGTGTTCCAAGCTGCAAATGGCTTCAAAGTCATGAATATGAGTCTTTGATATATCTTAACAACTTAAATATTGAATTATAATTATAATTTTGTTTATTTAAACAGGTTAAATATTGAATTATAATCCTAATTTTACTATAGCATGACATGCCAAGTAGTAAGATCTACTCTACTGGACAAGCAAAAGTGTCTAGATCATCTCATGTAACTGGTGACATTGGTTATACACCAAATAATACAACTAAGCTGAAATGGAATGGTAAAGTAGCAATCTCAACAAGCAAACTTCATGAGCTTAGAGAGAAGAAAAGAAAGAAGATAATGGGAAGTAGTTTAAATAATCCAAGTCAAAATGATACTTCTTCACCGTCAAAGATGTCATGAAAATTGTAGTGATGTTGATGTATTTAAGCAATTTTAAGTTAGTCGAGACATGCTACATTAAAGGCTTACTATTTTGGATTTTGTTTGTTGGTAAATTTTGCCTTATGTGAGGGCTTTTGAATATGACATTATTTTGGTAAATTCTGCCTTGTGTGAGGCCTTATGAATATGACTTTATTTTGGTAAATTCTGCTTTATTGAGGACTTATGAATGAATGGTGATGTTGTGTTATGAAATATTGTTGTGTTGTCTATCGAATTGTATTGGCTAATCAGGTGTGTTTACATATGGTGTTGTGTTGGTTCAATTGACTATACAAATAATATTGTGTTGGTTATGTATTTTACAAATGGTGTTGTGTTGTCTATGTTGAAGTATGAATAGATGACTAGGTTGTTAGTTATTCAGTTTACAGATGAAGTTTTGCATATTAATACAAGACCAATACAAATCACATATATTGACAATTCTAATTAAATATAACAACAATACAAATCAAAGAGAAATCTAAATCAAATACTACCCTTGAATAGATTGGTTTCTAATGGACATAGCAACAACACAAATCAAAATACACAAAATTATCTTCCTTTTGAACCTACACCATTTCCACCTTCTATTGAGTCTCCTCTCCAATAACAAATTAGAGTTCCTCAAGTTGTCAATATGAACATGTGTAATACATAATTCTTTCTCCAACTCATTGATTTTGTTCACCAATCTTGGAAGGATAAAACTTGATCTTGGATCCACTTCTTCTTTGTCCCTCCATCGAAAAAAATTACAATTTTTAGATTGAAAATGATCCAAAAATAGTACATTAGCATCGTTCAATATAAAGTGTAGCAAGAATACAAGGAAAAACACATACACCATAGCATGAGCAAGACCAAAATCTTCTTCTCGGATTTAATTTCGACCAAGACGTTTGCAAATTCAGCAAAATTCCATGTTTGCATCTCACTACAGCGTTGAGCATTGGGTCTGATTCATCCATACAAAGCTTATTCAAGTTTACAATTGTCATTTTTGATGAATTTTGAGAAAATTCAAAATTCAAATTAGAGACCTAAATAAGAAATTAGAGTAGATTACAAACCCTAAATTCAAGATTTGAAGTAGAAATGAACATAAACAACTAAACCCTACTTATTTTTTTAGAGGAAATCGTGAATTTTTTTATAAAAGGAACAAGGATTAATGGTGGGGAAGAAGAAACAATGGTTTATTTAAGGGTGGGGAAGATGACCGTTGGAGAAAGAGGAAATTTTCGTCAAAATTCACCTTCTAACGCGCCTAGAGGAGGTGAGAACACCTCCCATGATAGGTCAACACTTGGGTGTGTAGAAAATAGAGAAATATAAAGTTCAGGTGGGTAATAGGACGCCCGTGAAGTTGGAGTGTGTAGTTGGGATTTCGGGTATAGATTGGGGGGTGGGGGGTTTAGACCATTTTCTCTATCATTTATAATGAATATGTTTCGTTAAAAAAAAAAACCTTATAACATAATTGATAACAATCAACAACAACAAAATAACAATATAGGCAAGAGGAATACATTAATCGCATATTCAAACTTGTCATTGATTTGGTTATGATTATAACCCATTAAAAATAAATTGTTCTTTTTTCTCAATTTTGTCACTCAAAAAAGATAGATGAGCAATCTAGTTATTTATTATGAGTAATAGATAGATATGGTAAATAAATATTAGCTAGCGTTTGGCCATAAATTTTCAAATATTTTTGGAAAATATAATTTGGGTGAAATTTCACCATGTGTTTGGCCATAATATTTGAGAAATATATTTCACATTTTTAGGAAATATAATTTATACCCATATGTTTTAAAAATGATCAAAATTAACCATAGGTTTGTATTACAAGTCAATTGAATCTTTGTTGCAACAAATAATAAGTAGTGTCCATGATACTAGAGCAATGTAGTAGTTCAAAGTGAGTCCAACAAACATCATTTCATACATCGTGAAGTAGACAAAACACATGACTTTGTTGGAACTAATAAATGATGAATATTTTTTATAAAATATAAAAGTTTTGGATAAGTTTTGAAATTTTTAAAATTTCAAATACTAGTATTTGGGAACTTGAAATTTTTTAAATTCCAAAAACTGGAACTTGGGCCAAGTTATATGGTCAAATGTCACTTTTCAAATTTTCCCAAGTTTTTTTTTTTTTTTTTTTTGAGCCAAACGGTTCTTAGTATGTGGAGATTGAAAAGGGTTGGCGGGGAAGTAAAGCGCGTGAAGATAGATGAAGATGCCAGTGTGTAAAGCAGTTAGGAGCAGCAAGCATTGTTTATAATTTCATGTCATATTATGTAACTCCCTTTTTCTAGTATTATTATTATCTTTCTTTTGCTTTCTCTTTCTCTTCCCTCCTATTTTCCTCTCTCTTTCTTTTTTTTTTCTTTCCCTCCGTCCTTCCTATCTCTGACCTAATTGAGATCCTTCCCTTTGTAATATCAATCAGTTAGGCCTAGATCCATAACCAGTTATAGATCAAAGATGACTCCATCAGGTCAATTCGGGGACACAACGTATACAAAGGTCTTTGTTGGGGGTTTGGCTTGGGAGACTCAAAAGGAAACCATGAAGAAATATTTTGAACAATTTGGTGATATTTTAGAAGCTGTTGTTATCACTGATAAAGCTACTGGAAGATCCAAAGGCTATGGATTTGTATGATAATTAATTATTATTTCTTTTTCATATATATATGTTTCAATTATCTTAATTAATTTCGCAATACAGGTAACATTTCGTGAAGCGGAAGCAGCGATGAGGGCTTGTGTTGATGCTGCTCCTGTTATTGATGGAAGAAGAGCCAACTGCAATCTTGCTTCTATGGGAGTTCAAAGATCTAAACCAACTACCCCTAAACATGGTATCACATCCTTATTACCTAATTTATTATTTCACCACACATACTCTACTTCCTGCTTAAATATTCTTGATGAACTATTCAAAAATAATCTCATCCTTATTTTTCAGCTAAAAATAATGTCCAACTAGTAAAATAGTCTAATTTTCCACTTGAGCTATACAAAATAACACCATTTTTGCCCTACACATTTTAAGTCCGGCCGGGACAAGTAGTGCTCTTAGTTGTGAATTAAGGTTTGAGCAAAAATATATTGAAGATTGTGAGATTAATATGACTACATTTATAATGCTAATTTTTTATATTTTATGTGAAGTGAAATTACCTGTATAGAGTTAGTATGATAAATTTCATCTTTACATGTTAGTATGTCTCAAACATTCAATCCCTCCACCCCCACCTTTCAAAGAATTAAAAAAATGTAGATCCATATATTTTGGAGTAAGAAATGTTTTAAACCATTTTTGCTAGTGGGAAGATATATATTTTTAGTCAAAAACATGATGGTAATAAAGGCAATGTTTGTGTGCGAGTCCACTTTATGATGCTCTTTGCTTCAGCACCACAAGTATAGCCTATAGGCATAACATGTGATGTTTAGGAAAGCATGACAGCTCATTTTTCTGTGTAATAAACGTACACCTTTTGCTTTTACTCTCGTTCGTTCATTTTTTACTTGACACATCGGTTAAGTAATTGACGTAATGAATTTACTATTTTATTGTTATTAAAGAAAATAATATTAAGAAATTACTGAATGAGCAGGAGGCAGGAACTTACGGGTGATGAGTGGTTTTCATGGAGGGTTTCAAACAGCAAGTGGGTTAGGAACAGCTTTTCCTTCAGCAACAACCTTCCCTCATTATGCTATCCAACAAGGGATACCTTACAATCTTTATGGGTATCACACTTTTACAACTCTATTTTATTTTATTTTATTACTGTACGTACTCACGTGCATCTGCCAACTCATTCCAACAATACCTCATTACACTATCCACGCATGCTTATATGCACCATTTTTTTCATTCATAATAATAATGTCCACGGCTCATCATCATGCATGCTTCTTCTACAAACTCACACTTTAATTTGGCCTCAGCTAACAACTAAGGACATCTCAAATCCTATACTCTATTTTACTTTTCAAATATAGAGTTTTATATTTTTTCAGACAATCAACTCCAATCCAATTCTCTATTTTACTCTTAAAAAAAAAAAAAAAAATTCTCTTCTCAATATTATATTATTATTTCTATTTCTATTTTATTTTCTTATTTCATAATATGAACCCGTTCTTTCTTTTTTCAAAATAATCATTCTATTTAAATTTCATGTAATATAAAATTATTTTTAAAAAAAAAATCTTTATTTAGTATAAAATTATATTTTATTCTAAATTTTAAAGAACAACTACGAAAAATTGAAAAAAGAAATCAACAAGTACAACCACAATCACAAACACAACAATTCTCTAGATCATACACTTTCTTTTTTCCGAATATTGTTAAATCTGAAAACGATCTACCGAATTACTAAATTATTGTTGTGATTTTAAAAATCATTATGTTATGTATTGTATTGTTATCTTGTATTTAAATTATTATGTCATGCATTGTATTTTTAAATTAAAATTTTCATTTTATCATTTAAATTTGTGCATTCTTCATAGTGAAAATCAATAATAATATCAAAATTATCATTTAAAGGGACGGAAATTGGAAAAAAAATATTTAAAATATTGTTAATTCGGGATGAAAGTAGTATATACTACATAATATACATTTTTTAAAATGCTATATTATATTTAAAAAGAATTACGAATATTAGAAATTTAATTAATAGTCTTATATGAAAAATAATATGTTAGTTAGAAATAATATTAAAATAACAAAAAAGTAAAATAGAGAGTAATTCTCCAAATTTGGAGAACTACTATTCACCTCTCTATAAATAGAGAAATTTGGAGAACTATTATTCACCTCTTTATAAATAGAGAATAGAAGGCTCTTTAGAGAGTGATTGGAGATTCGATTGGAGATTCAATTTTCTATTTTACTCTCCAAATATAGAGAATGGAGAGTAAAATAGAGTGAGGCTGGAGATGGTCTAAATACTTTAATTTTGAGTCTTTTTAATAGTTAACGTGATATATAAATTTTGAATATGTCTAAACTTGGTCAATTTTAGGTATAATGCCTAAGAAAACTTCCGTATCAAGTTTCACATTCTAATGCTTTTATGTTTGCTTTTCTTGTGACAAACTGTCAGGTACTCTCCCTACTCGCCAGATTACACATACCCTACGGTTTGTACCCTTTTATCTCCTTTACTTTTTTAGTCCCTATCACTCTTTATCTTTCATTTATTCTACTCTTCAACTACATTAATTATGCATCTCTTTGTTAAATACTCCTATTTCATTAGACAAAAATGGAAGAAGAAATTTTTTCTTCATACGAAAAATATATTTAAAATTTAATACTATTAACATATTACTCACATTATTATAATTATGAAAGTTTGTTATTTTTTTTTTGTTGTTATTTAATATATGAAATGAAAAGTTTATGTTAAAAAAGTATTTAAATATTTTTTAATAAACTAAAAAGATGTGTCTTCTCCCTCTATCTCAATTTATATTGATATATTTGAGATTTAAATTTCTAAACTTTGATCGTGAATTCAGATAGAGAAGTTTTTTTTTTTTTGAAATAAAGTTTATTACTGAAAACTATGTTAAAAATCTGTAAATTATAATAATTAATAACTTTAAATACTTAATAGATATTAAAGAAATTTAAATAATTTTCTTAGTTTACTCTCAAAATTTCAATTTTACATTGGGACAGAGAGTATAAAAATAGAAAAATAATATTTGGGCAAAATGATTGCGGACAGAATGGGGACATTTAAGACAATTCACGTGGTCAATGGGGGGTATTATGATACTTCCTACTCTTTTTTTTTTGCCAATTATGCCCTTCATGAAAAATTAAAATGTAAATTTTGAATTTCGTTCTCTTTCTACAAATCAGTGATACTTTTATCTTTTCCAATGCATAAAAAAAGTTAAAAATTCTTTCTTTTGATATTCAACTAATTAATGAGTTTATCCTGCCAAAATTCTGGATATATTTAATTTTTTAAAATTGGATAAAATTGCCTTGAAATTATGAAATTAAGCTTAATCTTATCTTAGGTAGTGTAATTTTTTACCTTTACGTCGATGATTTTTCATATTTGAATTTAAATATTTAATAAAAATCCCACAAAAATTATATTTCAATAAATTTAATATGCATTTTTTATAAAAAAAAAACTCACATAATTCGGTTAAAAAGGAAAAATCACATAATTTAAAAAGGATAATATAGATAAAGAATATACTATTAAAATTGCATATAACTTTGATTAAACTATTAAAAGATAGAAAATATAATGTAGAATAAAAAAGGAAATTAAAAAATCAATCATAGATGTGTAAGGTTAATTAGAATAATTTAATTTGAATGTTTTGTTTTTTAAATTAAATTTAGTATTTATTTAAGTCAAGTAACATAGTTCCTTGAATATAAAAATGGAAAAAGGTTAAGTAACATCCCTCTGGCCTCTACTATTAAAAATAATTTAAATATACTCTTTTTTATATTTTCAATTTAAATATACCATTTTTATTGTATTTTAACACAAAATTTACTCTTAATTTAACCAGAGAAATAGTAACAAGATTAGAAGACAAAAAGCTAAGTAGTGTCTCGTTCTTCACTACTAATTGAATATTGTTGCTCCATGATGCTGCCTAGCTTTTTGACCTTTTTCCTAAAGTCCATGATTTAAGGGGATATTGATATTTTCAAATGAAAATTGTGATGGTGGGGTTTCATCAATTTATATAAATCAATACTAACATATTAAGTTACAAATTTGATTTAAACAATCAATTTATAGAAAAGATAAAAAGATTAATTATTACTCTCACATTTATTTTCACATTTATATGATGCTAGTTTGATTTGACGTAAAATTTAAGAATAAAATAAAATATTTGAGATTTACGATTTTAAATAAGTTTTTAATATTTATAGAAGGGTAAATCATTGAATCAAAGTATTGACGATAAAAACATTTTTTAATTAAATTATAAATGAAGAACATTTTTATTCTTTTCACCTAGTTTAAGATCCTTTTTACCCTTTTCTCCTTAAAAAATAATGAAAGGGGAGTATTTGTAATGCACGAATTCCAAAGCAGGAACGCATGTTGTTTTAGTCAAAAGCTGAATGTTGACCTTTTACTCATTAAAGAAGAAAGCATGAATCTTCAACTTCTTTTTTGTGCCATCTAATTTCCTACTTTATTGTCTAGCACGTTAATGAAACTTTTGTTATTTTTTCACTCTAAACAAATATTTTCTCCTTTTTAATTTTCTTATTTATTTATTTTGACATAGAAATTTTAAAATATATTTTTTTTTATTTTTACTGGTTCATTATTTCAAAAATATATATTTTTTCATATTTTTCATATTTTTTATTAATCAATTACTCATTTTCGAGATTTACCAAAAAAAAAAATATTAAAAAAAATTATTGAAATTGTTGAATTTAAGGTTACTATATTTATTTGTGAATTTTTGGCGTAAGTTTTATATTTTTTCTTTTTTATTAATAAATTACTCATTTTCGAGATTTGCCGAAAAAAATAATAAAAAAAAAAATATGTTGAAATTATTGAATTTAAAGTTACTATATTTATTTGTAAATTTTTGGCGTTAATTTTATATTTTTTTCATATTTTTTATTAATCAATTGCTCATTTTCGGAATTTATCGAAAAAAATGAAAATTTAAAAAAATTATTGAAATTGTTGAATTTAAGGTTACTATATTTATTTGTAAATTTTTGGCGTTAATTTTATATTTTTTTTATATTTTTCCTATTTTTTATTAATCAGTTACTCATTTTCGGGATTTATAAAAAAAAATAAAAAATAAAACAAAATTGTTGAAAATGGGTCGGATAGTTTATTTAAAAGGGGGGTTGATTTATGGGTCGGATTAGGTGTTTATGGGTTCGAATTTTTTAGGGGCATAATTGATCCCTTTTCATTTTCATATAAATGCCATGTGGTAAGGTCAAAATGACATGGCAATTCTATGTGGCATTTAAAGAAATGAAAAATGAGTTGGATATGTCCAGCAGACCAACTAACGCCCATAAGGGCATATCTATGCGAAAAGTTGGACGGCGAGGACATGAGTGAGCCAAACTTTAAATAAAAGGTATATTTAGACCTTTTCGAATAGTTTAGGGCATATTTGACCCTTTTCCCTTTTAAATTTTGTTATCTTAAGCCAACAATTTTGAAAATCTTGTATTGTTTCTCACAAACATGAAAATTCACAACTTCACAAGCTTTCACAGCTCAAAATTTTTGAATTCTTATACAATCTAACCTAATGAGCAAATCATAGTCCATAAACAAAATATCAGAATATCATTAAGATGCAACATGGATAAATCACATATCTTTTTCTTTTTTTTATAGATAAATGTTTGTGGCTAGAAATTTTTAAATACACTTAATTTTATAAAGATTCACTAATTCAACAATAGTAGCAACTAATTGTTCTATTCTATAACCTTTCATATGGTACAAACAATATCTTCACCCTAAGCACGAGGTTTTTTGTTTTTTTTATTTATTTTATTTTTATAGAAGGCATAATAGCTTGGGAGATGGTTGTATTACATACATTGATCCAATGAGAAATGAGTTTAAAAATTGAGTTTCAGTGGGTTTAATTAAGGTGAAAGATTTTGCAGATTTGAAAGCAAAACTAAATGCATATTGTTTGAATTTTTGCAGGGTTACTATAGTGTGTATGGAGGAGGAAGTAGTCAATATGGAGTTTATGGGAGTGCAGCTACTGCTAGTGGTGTGTTATCAAGTGCAGCTGCTGCGTTTTACCCATACATGAATTTTGGTGAAGGAAATGGCAATGGCTGCTACACACCCAGCCAGGGCTATGGTGTTCAGTACCCACACCACCTCTTCCCCTATTCTGCTGCTGCTGCTGCTGGCCCTGGTTACCCAACACAGCACTATGGCACCCCAATTTCCCTAGCTCCCTCACCTGCGCTGCATTCAGGTTTGTACGTTAATTAATCAATCTATATTATAACCGATGATGGGAATTAAGGAGAGTAGGTACTAATATCTTTGACAGTTTGTTTTGCTGTGCCACAGGCGTGACAATGACACTGCGTGCACCAATTCCTCATCATTAAGAGAGATGGTATAATTGTCAAGAGAGATCGATACAACATTGATCTATAAAATGCCTCCCTCCCTGAAGGATCTTTGGCCTAACCATGGTTCTCTTGCATCTTTCTCTTTCTCAATTAATGGAAGGAAGCCCGCGTATGGAACAAGGGCTTCTCCACATAGGGTGTGGAGTAAAATTTAATCAATCTCCACATTTCCATTTCTTCTCTTGTAAGGAAAGGCTCCTTCAAGAGAAACAAAGCATTGCATATGCATCATTATCATCTCAAGCTATCAAAACAGCTTAGTTGATCATCATATTTTTTTTATCTCTAAAAACTTAGCCTAATTGGAAAGGCTAAAGAAGATTTTGCCCCTCAAGGGCTCAACTAAAATGTCCCAAGTTAGTTTTAGTTTTGAAAAAAAAAGAGTTGATGTAAATTTCAACAACATTCCAACTTGTAGTCCTTTCAACTTCACCTTAATGTGATGGCTAGTCCCTCCAACTTAAGCTTTACATATAACTTGTAGATGTTATAAAAGTTTTGTGAAATCATGGGCATGAGGATGATGTCCCAAGTTTTTGTTACTTCTAACTATTAACTAGTCTTAGGATTTTACAACTTAGACTAGCTAGGATCAATTTACCTTTTGAAAATCTTCTTTTTATCTAACAAGCCAGCAATCTCTCTTGAGGATAAGAGGGATTATCTGAACTAACTGTTGATGTTTTTCTTGTAATGTTGTAAAAAGTGTGGGGTGGGGGCTAGAATTGGGTAATTTTAGCCCCCTTTTACTTTAAACATAGGAGGGATACTATTGATTTTGTTTGGTAAATGTTTTTATCATAAGGAAGTCCACTCCATTAAATGGTGATGGAGTTCCAATGCATGTGAAGTTGGTTACCCTAGGGAGATTTTTTGGGATCTCTTGGGTACTTCTTCAACTAGAGTGTCAACCATGGTTAGGACTCAGGTCATCTTCATTTCTCTGTAATTTGATATTATATATAATATGTTTGGATTGTAGTAAACTAGCAAGTAGATTCATTCTCCATCATGGATGATAGAGAATGGATTCATTACTACTTAAGCAACTTAGCTCTTTTTATTTTTCAATTATGTCAGACATAAATGCATCCATTGTTTATGAATTGATAGACTAATGTTTCTTAAATTCTCATTTTGTTGACTGCTATGTAATCTTCCCCTACCTCACCACCTTATTTTTAATTTACACATTATTTCATTCAATATCAAAGGCCACAAATCCCTCCATCCAACAAAAAGAAAAAGACACTCAGAAATCATCAATTTACCTGATTAATGACTTTTTTTTTTGTACAAGGAAGATATGTAAACCTCCAATTTCCTTTTTCTTGTTTCATATGGTTGAGATCTCAATTTTCAGAATTAGGTTATAGTGTATTAATTTTATAACTATCTTCAAATTGCGTGGACCTGAAATGACTGCATAGATCACATCTATTTGTGTGGTTCGTTCTAGTGACAGTATTCTCACATTTATTTATTATCTACTAAAGTTATTGAATTTTATTCTATATCAATAAAATCACTCAACTTAGATTTTTGTATCAATAAATCACCCAAGTTAGATTGTTGTATCAATAAAATCACTCAATTAAATTTATCATTAAAAAAATTAGAAATAACAAAATAATTTTTTTATGTCATGAAAATATAAATCCCACAAGTAAATAAATTCAAATATATATATATATATATATATATATATATATATATTGAAACTTCAAACAAAAAAATTTCGATTTTTATGTCCGATCACTAATCAATACCCACATGCGAATTATAGTGTTTATTTTGGCTGTATAGATTAATGTTTGTTTCGAAATTGGGATGTACAGTAAAATCTCATTAAATTAATATAGGTGAGACCATGAAATATTGTTATTTAGTAGAAATATTATTTAATCGATAAATTAAAATTATTAATTTAAAGAGTGTTTCGATACTGCAAAATTCATTCGGGGATGAAATCTCAGAGAATTTGAATGAACCCATTAGTGAAAACGTCATGCATAAACTTGAAAGTCATGATTAATGATCTCAGAATAAAATGGACATTTATAACATGTTGAATGTGTGAAAATGATACATGTTCAGAGGTTCAGAGCTCCGGACAAATTGTGATGAATTGCTTTTGGTATTACATTGTGAGAGTGAATTTGTGACTTGTATGTAGCCAAAACAACAACTTTACTGCTATAATAAAATATAATATAATTTCATCCAAAATGCACATTTACATTGGAAATTTACAGCAACAACAACATCAAAATATTACTAGGCCGAACACTAACGGTAAATACTACTAGACCTCAAGAACACTAACAATTAGGCTTCAATGTCCATATTCCAAAGATCACCAAACCCAGTAACAATGACACCAACAATAAATATATTTCTTGCTCGATTTATTTTTTCATCTAAAGCCTTGACTTTCTTCAACAAACCCCACATCATCCTGTTTGCTTGAGGAGGGTGTCGATCTTCATACCAATGAAAATAGTCACAGCCACCCATTTTCTATAAAACCAATAAAAAAAAAAAGTTAGACGCCAACAATTAATCATCTAATTGACTTATAGAAAATAAATAAAGAATTTTACCTTGAAAATTCTACAAGTAAAAAATCTACGACATGGATTTAATTGGGTTCACGAAGTCTTTAATAGTGCTTCATTACCAAATCTATAATATCAACCTTCATCCACATATACCATGGAAAAATTGGAGAAGCTCGACAAGAAAGAATTAAAGAAAGGGTGGATGAAGAAGAGAGAAATTGGAGAAGAAGGGAGAAATTTTGTTCTTACTTGGGGTACAATTGAAGAAGAAAGGTTATAAATAAATGAAATGGAGTAATATTACCGTTAAAAGCCTAGTTGGACGCCACATCAAATGAAAAAAAATATGTTTACGCACCTTGGATGAGTGAAAAGCACGCGGATGCCAGTTGTGCAAAAAGTGTTAAAATGACCCAGCGAAACCCTACGTTAGGTGTTTAACATGAAGCCCATTTGAGGTGTCTAAGTGAAACATAGTGCCAACTTTAGGGGGTCATCGATGGATTATACCTTTTTTTACGGGCCAAACCCATCGGCGACCCCCTAAAGTTGGGATCAAGTTTCACTTAGATACCTCAACTGGACAATATTCATTTCAGACACCTCATGTAGGGTTTCACTATATCATTTCAACATTTTTTGATGACATGTCAAAGTGAGTGTGATACACTCAACAACGGCATGTGGAAGTCTAGATTTAGACTCTTTTTTTTTTTTATTATTTTCTCTTCTTCATTTCTCAAGTCACCACCTCCCACCACTTTTCAAGCTTAAACTCCTTCAATGGAGGTTTGACTTTTTTATTCAAATCCATTAGAAATTTAGGAACAGACCCATTTCAAGATTTAAAAATTGAAAAATTTGATAATTTTAATTTTAGATAAAATTCATTTAGTAGAATAAAAGGAGGGAGAGAGAAAGAGAATAGTGGCGATGGCGGATCTCCATTTTTCTACAAAGGGGTGAAAATATTTTTCAGATATGAAGAAATAAAGTAAATGGTGATTGAAAATTACACTTAACTCACATTATTGTTAAGTAAAGAATTTAAAAAATAAAAAATAAACCAAAAAAAAGAGAGCAGAGAAATGACTGTCCTCTTCCAAATCTTAAACTTTTTGGGAGATGACGATCAAGCAGGGGTGGCGTGGTGGGGGTGGGCTGCTTCTGTATTTTTTTCAACTAGTAAAATTATGCGGGAATTTAATATCATGAAATTTATAAAATAATACTTAAAATCTTTCAGTCATTAAAACTAAAACAATATATTATCTTACATACACGATTACATAGTAACAAGCATTAATAATGTAAAGGAAAATGAAATTATTACATCTTATCATTTATCCTTAATAACATAAACATAAATTAGTGCCTGTAAAAATACATACTAGGATCTGTAACATAAGCAATGGTGTCAGTGAGTCACTCAACAAGAGCAAAGTACACAAATATTTATATTTAATTGTGAAGAAGAAGAAGAAGAGATTCAAAATTTTCGTTGTTTTTATAAAATGAGAGGAATTCATCTATTTATAGACAACAAAGGGTAGTGTGAACAAATGTTTATTGTGCATTATCGAAAATGTTACAACTATTTGGAAAAGTTGCAACCCTTCGGAAAGGTCACAACCTTTCATTAAAGTTGCAATTTTTCATTAAAAATCACAACTTTTCATTAAAAATCACAACTTTTCATAAAAATCACAACTTTTCATAAAAGTCACAACTTTTCATAAAAGTTGCAACTCTTCATTAAAGTCATAACTTTTCATAATAGTCACAACTTTTCATAAATTTCACAACTTTTCATGACAGCAGAAGGCTAGTTTTATAAATAAATAATGTAAAAGAAAATTCTGGTTTGTGGTGGCGTCACGTAGGGGGCCTAACGTTGTCTTTTATATATATATATATATGATATGATTGGTCAAACCTCTATTTTTGAAAATTATTTGGAAAAAATGCCACATGTCATTGACTCATTGATCATTTTTTATCTTTATTCAAAATTCATTAGTTAATAATTATTTTGAATATGAATGACAAATGTCGTCATTTAATTCGTTACTTTACATGTCATTCGCGAGTGTAACACACACATTATATATTTTGGTTGATTGTTAAAAAGTATCAAAACAACACAACGAAACCCTACATAAGGTGTCTAAAATGAACATCACTTAGTTAAGATGTCTAAGTGAAATTTGGTGCCAACTTTAGAGAGTCACCAATGAATTAAGCCTTTTTTTACGCTTTGACAGGTCTTATAGCTCATGTATTTAAGAATTCTTTGATAAATTTATCCTCTGAAAATTATTTTCGCAAAGAAAAGTCTCGTCGACACTGAGCCTCCTTTTATAATTCTATGTTACCCCAAAGCCATAGTGTCCTTTACCATTGAAGTTTGTGCATTTTATGGGCTTAGTAATTTATTATTACTTCATTGTAAGTTTCTGTGGATCTCTCCCCATCTTACTTACTTTATGAAATCCACTAGAAATAACTAATCCAACGCAGTTCTTATTTTGTTCCTTTGGTGAACTAAGAGAAAGAAGAAATTAAAAGAGAAGCAACGCATGGAATAATAGAAAGAGGGTAAACACCACTATTTAAGATAATTATTTTTACTGAATTTTCTCAGTGATGCGTTACTATCAAGTTCAATTTTATGATTCTCATGGTTTGCCTTGGTGCTTCTTAAATTTCTTTCTTCCAAGAAAATGAAAATTATTTGTTTGACATGCTAAAGTCTAATTTTTTCGTTAAAGATGGTTGAAAGTATGTGAAATAGATAAAGCTAAACTTCCCTACAATGCTAGAGAATTAATCTTCGAGCTCCAAAAACTTGCTTAAAGTTGGATCTTATAAAGGTGAATTATTGTTGAAGTTCTCCCTCCAAGAGAATTTATCCTAGAGAAACTTTATTGAAAGGCTTACTATACTTATTTTCACATTATGCAGGTTATAGTAAAATATGTTGCTTTGTAAAATGCTTGAGCAAAAAGATTATGGCATTATGTAGAGTTTACAATGTTATGTGTCTCTTTTCTTAATTTGTTGAACCTTTAAAGCTTTATATTACTAAGATGGATTTACCAAATGTATGTTATGAGGAGATAGGGTCAACTACAGAGCTTTAGTGATCTCGGATTGATAGTGTTTATCTGGGGAAAAAATATCATAAATAGTCCTTTAATTATAAGAGTAGGTTTAAAATGATCCATTAACTATACTTTTGTCGGATTCAATCCTTCAACTATTCATAAACTTATCAAATTTAGTCCCTTAACTATATATCTATCAATTTTAGTCCCTTAAATATACATATATCAATTTTAGTCCTTTAAGTATTTAAAAACTTACCAGGTTTGGTCTCTGTCCATTTTTTATACAAATAACTTGGATTTATATTAATGGAATCCATGTCTCGAGAAATTAAATCCTTTAGCCATTTTTTCAGTTGTTTCACTCTACCCGCTACTTTTACTTCAAATTACCCTTATGCAAAGAACCTTAACTCAATTATTTAAAATAAAATTCATGAGGAAAAAAATATAAGTCATAATTTTTTCAACGGACGATAAAATAAGGAAAAATCATCTCACATATATATTTAAGGATCAATATTACAGCCTTTATATGTACTTATTTTTTATTACTACTTATAAATTTTTAATTACAAGTATTAACAAATCAATTTTAATTTATAAATTAACTAATTATATTTTATTAATTAATTTATATAATATTAACAAGTGAGAAAAAGAGAAAATTATGAGAAAATAAGTTGATAATTATCAATTATATCTTTCAAGAAAGAGTCTCACATACCCATGTTTCTCTTTCTTTCCACCATGATTACTCTTTCTCTCCCAACTTCTCCATTCAAATAGAAACTGCCGCAAATTTTGTACGCAGTGAATCAAAGTTTTCGGTTCTCAAACAAACATGCCAAAAAATCAAAAGTTCATCATCAAGACTTGTAGAGGATTTATCTAATCTTGAAATAGAGCCTCCAAGTTTTAATATGCAATGGAACAGCCTACCCACTGCAACTATTTAGGGGGTGTCATATAACCTCTCTAGAGTAATTTCGCATTGGAGAAAGCCTTTTGTAGTTGGTAAAGGCATTTGCAACAAGTGTGATCCAACATCAACTATGTAGTTCAGAGCTCTTTCGAAAGATCAACCTGAAAAGATGATTTTGGTGGCCAAATATATCACAAGGAGGTCCCCATCATCCTAAGTTCAGAGGACATTGCTTGAGCCCTCGAATCATGGAGATTCTTAGTGGGAAGAACCCAGGAAATATGTATTAATCATCCAAATATTCATCAATAAAATCATTTGTTTGTCATTGCAGTTTATTTTGGGTACTACGAAAATTTGTTGCAAACACACCCTGGAAAACTTCGTACAGTAAACCATAAATTATCAATGTCCCCTTCGTAAAGATACAAACAGTTTCCATGTGATCATCACTTATAGACATACCAGTTCAGCAAAGATACAAAAAAGTAGAAAGACACTACAGACCATCATTTCTCTCTTTTTCGTTTTCTCATATATTATTTCCGCTTATGTTTTCCAGCTTACACACTTAACATTAATATGAACTCAATACAAATTAAATTACATTAGAAAGACACTTCTTTGGGTGAGCACGACGAGATATGAACATGCTTGAGACAATACTTACAAGTATTAGAAGCTACGTGTAAGTAAAAACATCAAACTCAGCATCCTGCTGCTTTCAAGAACTTATCGTAGGGGCTTGAAGGTGGCAGCCTAAAGGACTGTTGTCCATACTCCCGAGAACAAGAGAGAGAGTTTTGTGCATGAATTGATTCAACTGTTGTGAATTGTAGATCCTGGTGAAGCACCATATCCTGCACAAAAGGAAAAGGAACAGCTTACAATTCTCGTTAATATTTCAGGACCATGCTCTCCATATGCAGGATCTTGAGGAAAACATTTATAACACGACAGAAATAAATAAAGTGATATCCCTATTTTAACAGACCATTCTCTCTTTTTTTCCACATCAGAAGCAGTGTCACCTGTAGAATTGTCTCATCTAAGTTAAGCGATGTACTAGAAACCATTACTGGGGCATTGATCATCATTTTCCATGTAGCTAATACATACATTTACATGGCCACTGACGTGCAACGGAATGCCTTGGATAGTTTTAGGAAAATTGGCTAATCTGGATTCCGCGAGAGCAAGGCTCTTCCAGTTTTTGTACTTCTATAGTTCAGCTAAATGAAAATTCTAGATTAGTAAGATCAAAATGATCCAACTTTCAGCCAAAGCGGATTTAGATTCAACCAGAGAGACGTCAAGTAGATTTGCATGATCTCAAAGTAAACCTTTTATGTAGTGAGTGGTAGTATTAGGCTAATTATAAACTTGAGATAAAAATATTTATTCTGTAAAGAAATAATGTACAGCAATGAAGGTTCCCTATAAAATACCTATAGGCTAGATAAAGTCCTAATATTATGATCTATTGAAATGCTAACTCACAGTTTTAGCAAAAGAAAAATTGATCAAAAGCTAGATAGAAGCAAGTCCATATAGTTCATAGCTAGAACAAGAAAATTAGACCAAATCAATTTTCTTAAGGTTGGATGGAATCAGTTTTCTTATTTTTGAAGTCCCAAATACTTGAATTTCTAGCAATACTTTTTTTTGGAACTGGTAACTTTGTATTCCTTTGCATTAAGGGCATGTTGGCCACCTCCAGAAAATTTACGCTTAATAGAAACTAATTACAGTAATCCTACAAAGTCTACTAACTGAACTTCCCCTTCTAATACATTGTTCTTTACGCCAAAAACATAAAGAAGGGATGACCTTCCACTTGATCTTCTGTATGAGCTCACCTTGCTTCAAAAATCCTTTCATTTCTTTCCTTCCAACTGTTCCACCAAATACAGGCAGGTACTGTTTTCCACCAAATACAGGAAGGAACGGTTTTCCTCTAAATCTTCTGGCTCTTGCTACCACCCTCCTAATCCAACCAACAACTTAAAAGATCAGCGGTATGCACTGGCATAGACCAGTTCACCTTAGCCAAATTAATGAATTAATACCTACACTTGTTGTGCAACTCTACAATGTAGGAAAAGGTGGTTGTTTGTTTCTAAAGCCTCCTACATAATGAGCATCTTGAAGCAATGTAGATTCCCCTTTTTTGTAGGGCTTCATGAGTCAGACAAGCTGTTCTGTCAACTAGCTAGATGAAGCAATTCACCTTAGTTGGTGCTACACTCTTCCATACAGACGTCCATGGTCCTGTCGACCTCCTGACTTCAGACGGCCCCCTATTGTACACCCTATTTACTGAGAACAGTCCATCCTGATGGTGTTTCCATATCATGTTGAATTTACAGAAATATTCTACTCTAAATCGGTCAGTGCCTTTTACCTCCAGGTTATGAAAGCTCTTAAAATCTCAATAAATATTGAGAAGATAAGAGGGTCATTTGGCTATTGAAAAATCATTATAGACTATACACCTCTTTCATAATTTCACTATCCAAAATAAAACTTGGTGATTCTTAACATAAATTATCAGAGAAGTCAAACTTTGGTGCCTTTCTTTCAGCAAAGGATAAGCAAAGTAGCCCAACAAACTTTAGTCAAATGATCCGTCATTTAGTGTAGTCGGGTAACCCCAAATCTTTTTTCCAAAAATCTTTCTATTTGCCATTGCAAAACAATTACAATTAATTTTTTTAATAAACTCAACACGCTGTCACTGTTAAAATAGTACAAGATTTATTATTAATTGGTTGATTTGATTTGATTTTGTAATTAGACACTTACCAAATTGTATTCACTTGTAATTATTATATATTCTCTCTAATTCTACATGGAATCAGAGCCATCAGCCATAGAAAATTGTATACCCTTTTCCTCCATTTCATTTTCTTCTACTATTACCACACTGAACTTGAAGGGTAAGTAGCAAGTACATATCATGGTCTGCTTCAATTGAATTAAGATTTATGGGTCAGATACATGATGGATGAATTGATGCGGTCCATTCAAGATGAGGTGCCTTGGTGTATGTTATTTACGATGACATAGGTGTGGAGACAAACTCTAGAGTCTAGAGGGTTCATGTTAAGCAGGACCAAAATAGAGTATTTGAAGCGCAAATTCAGTGATTCAATGCAAGAGGCAGGTGTGGAAGTGAGGCTTGACACACAGGTTATCCCGAAGAGAGATAGTTTCAAGTATCTTGGGTCTATAATCCAGGAAAGTAGGGATATCGACAATGATATGACATATCATATTAGTGCGGTGTGGATGAAGTAGAGAGGCTTGCATCCAGAGACTTGTGTGATAAAAAATACCACCGAAACTTAAAGGTAAGTTTTATAAAGTGGTGGATAGACCGACTTTGTTGTATGTGGCAGAGTATTGGCCAATCAAGGATTCCCATGTTTAGAAGACATGTCATGGAAATAGGGATGTTAAGGTAGATGTGTGGGTACAAGGAGCAATAAGATTAGGAACGAGGATATTCTGGATAAAGTGGGAGTGGCCTCTATGGTGGACAAGATGAGGGAAGCAAGATTGAGATGGTTTGAACATGAAGAGGAGATGCATAGACGCCCTAGTGAGGAAGTGCAAAAAGTTGGTTATAGTAGGTACGAGGAGAGGTAGAGATAGGTTGAAAAAGGAAAAGTTTTGTCTTATAGTCTTGATGATGACATTGAAGCGCACATTAAGCGAGGCGAAGCGCTCAACGTGTTTTGATCCTCACTTCAGGGCTTAAGCGTTCCTTTGACAACATTGTTTCCAAGCAGCAGGTGGAAAACATCCATAGGCGTTAGATCACACATGATTCTCTTTTAGATAGGTCTTAAAAGTAGAAGGAACAATTCTTATTAAGACTAAAACTCATAGGAAAGAAGATCAATTTATGGATGGACTCAAATATGTTATATTTACTGACAAAAGTATCCGGTTATTGGGGGAAAATCTATATATTTCTATTTCCTTCCAATAGAGAATGAAAAAAAGTCATTGTTTATTAACTTGCACATTCATTCAATCAATCAACCATCTCATCTTGTATGGCTTTTGCAGTAGCTCTGTGACGAATCCCAAGTTAGTAACCATTTCGTAAGAAACTACGTTGGTACAACTTCCAAAATCAACAATGAGCATACAAACTCTTCTTGTATACGTGTATGGAAGATATTTTTCTACAACCATGCTTACCCCTTGGTTAATCTATATGAAGAACATGTCGAATCATAAGGTATTCTCCCTCATCTCTATATTCTAATTCTTTCAACTTATCAGCATGCTTGCTATTCATAATCATCTTATTCATTGGTTGCTCCTTCAAGGTTGGAGAACACATTTTTGTAGGACAATCAGCTTGTATATGCCTAAAATCCTCCACATTTATGGAATTCTCTTTTTAAGAATAGCTCCTGAAGTCATGGGCTTCCCTTCAACTTTCTAGACTTGGTTTTGCATTAGATTATTGTGGCTTTGTCGAGCTAGAACTACCACTTGCCTAGTTTAAAGTGTTTGGCAATTAAATGGTAGTTGATGAAGAAAATGCTTTGGCTTGCCTTTGTTGTGTCTGTACAATCTTGGCTAGTTTGACAACTCCAAAGGTTCAATGGGGCTGCAATTGTATCACATTCGCAATAGGCTAATTTAATCCAGCCAAATATCGAGTAATTATGCAGGATGATTTTCCTTAAAAACACTTTTGAGCCTCAGATCTTCAAATTCTCTAGTGTACTCATCCATGAATAAAGAGTTCCTTATCAAAAAAATGAATGAAATTCAACTAAGCATCCTCTTAGTATGTCTTTTGCAAGAACTGTTGGTGTGATTCCCATTTAATCCTCTCCCCAGTGTGAATCCATGCTTTTCCATCAAATTCTCGATCCCTTTTGAGGTTTTCCCACCATAGTGATCCGTATAACCTCTGAGCTTGATAGCAACAAGCTTGACCTTCTTATCAGAAAATTCTTTATAATAAACAATCTCAAAATATTTCCCTTTCTTGGGGTAATTGAATCCATAAAGCTCCGAGGCACTAGTTTTGAGGTAATGCACTACAGTTAGTTTTGAATTAGTTGGAGCTACTCCGGTGGTCCTTCTGATCACCGCAAAACACTTTTCTTCATTTCTTAGTTTCCGGTGACGCCTCTCATAGGCTCAACCTCAACGCAGTATGGGCGAGAGTCTGGAAGTCATGATAGGGATCAAATATTTTGTTATTACAGATATTAGTGAGGGTTTTTATAGATGGTTTCTCCTCTCTGAAAGGAGCAATCTATTTACCAGCAAGATTAAGATAGACGAGAACAATTTGTGGCGGGTTTGTGAGAATTTACAGCAGGTGTCGATGGGAGCATGGGAGCAGGGAACTTATACAAAAGATGGGGAAGGAAGCAACAAAATTTAATACATAGGATCTACCAAAATTACAATGCTTACGGGCGATTAATTCGTATAATGGAATGGTGAAAGGAAATTCGCTACCATAATCTCGGAGGAGTACAACTTGGGCTGGAGAGAAGTAGCGGCTAAGATCCTCAAAATCATGGGGAATAATAATCCAGCTTTTCATAGATTTGTCTCACCAGATAAGACCTACATCCAAGCAGCAAATAAGAAGCAATGGAAGGAAGGCCTGCGAAGACGAGTTCTCAACTTCTGAGCTGCTGTCTAGTGGGTTATTTTAATAATCCCTTTTGCTTCAATCCATCTTTAGAGTCTATTCAAAAATGATTCACTACTCGTTGGTCATTAACAGCAGAGGTGAAGGTGTCGACTATGGGTCACAACTTCTTCTTGTGTGAACTACCATCGAGACAGTAGGCAGAGAGAGTGCAATTTGGCGTCTGGTACTAGAATTGGAGACATCTCTTTCTTGAATGGTGGTCTCCGGCGACTTGTTTCAATCAGAAAGAACAGGAATCAGGAACTAGATGGATTAGGGATTTTGGGATACTGTTGCATGAATAGTAGGAAAGAAGTCTCAGATTATTCATACATTCAAATGAGGACACAATGAGAAGAAACAGCTTCCTTTGGGCTTGTATATTGATTAGAGATTCAGATCTCATTTTCCCATGGAAAATAGAACTGGTCTCTGGTAACTGGGTGTTATTCTCAATTGCTACTAATCCAGACACTACTGTAGCTCAGAACTGGGAAGGAAATATGTGGTGCCCAACCTTATGAAGGAACCTCAATGACTGGGATATAGAAGATATGATGGCTGTGCTTGGCAACTTACAACAGTGCTATCAACCATCGGTGCAATGACAGGCTAAGATGGGGAAACAACAGTGAGGGCATTTATTCCGTTAAAGTAACTATCAGCTCCTTAGCTCTAACAAAGCTCAGATTGATCAATGGCCCTGGAAGCTTATCTGGAAAATCAGATTACCCCCTAAAGTCGTGCTTTCTGCTGGCTAGCCTTTAAAAATGCATGCTCAACCCAGGACAACCTTAGCAAAAGAAGATTCCAACTTGCAAATAGATGTTATCTGTGCAATTGCAGCTCAGAAACAGTTGACCACATGTTCATCCACTGTTTAGTTGCTACAGATCTGTGGCCTATGTTGTTATCACTTTTTGGTCTACAGTGGGTTATGCCAAGCAACATTAGAGAAGTTTTTGTTAGTTGGATTCTTGGCAAGTTGAGAAACCTATCAAGAAGATCCGGTCTATGGTTCCTGCTACTATTTTGTGGTGTTTATGGTTAGAAAGGAACCAAAGATGTTTTGATGGTACATCAACTGCAAGCTTTAGACTTAAGGCCAAATGTTTAGTTTTACTGTTTTGTTGGCTTAATCTTACACCTGTGTATAACCCTGATCTCCTTTTGGAATTTGGCAGTTCCCTTGTTCTATGGTAGATTCCTTTTTGTCCTTCCTAGGAGCTGCCTATTCCACTTTTGTAATTCTTGCATCCCCGCGATGCTTTGTTATTAAATACAACTCTTACTTCATAAAAAAAAATATAAAAAAATGATCTCAATAATTACAAGTCAATCAATGAATTCATCGCCTTGATATTTGCCATCGCAATCGAAATTTCATGCTTAATATCATCACGTTGATAAATCTACTGATTATTGTGTGGCCTTTTTTTTTTTTTGATAACCGAGAAATCCGTTTGTGACCGGCGCTTTGGACCAATCACAACCTTCTAAACTCGGTGGATAATGGGCCCGCCCCTCTACCCTTCTCCACCTAAATACTGGGCTTCACTTTGCATGGTGTGGGGCTTGAACCTGCGACCTAAGCCACAAATTCTCCACTTTTTGCCACTCGAGCTAGGCCTTGGTGGCCTTTCTTTGGGGTTTCTTCTATCACATTGATATTGATCTTCATTAGTTTCATCCTCCTTACACCCTTGATTATCTGAATATTCTGAGTGTGAAATTATATCATATTGAGCATGGCGTCTCGGTACTCTCATATCTTGGTCAGCATCAAGCTCTTCAGCTTGCTGTAGATGCTTGCTCGTGGTTGAAGTGGGGGATGTTGCAGCAGTATATTGTACTGTTGCGGGTGGCAGTGATGAAGGTTGTAGGAGATATAGCAAATTTGGTGGCCGACTCTAAAGCACCAAATATTCAACCAGTTCTGATGTTCCATTGATTCCATCAAACCATCAAATTGCACTTTTATTTCTTTATTTTCACATTCAAGGGCTATTGATCCTTAATTTCTCAATCTGAAATTGATCATCGACTGAAGAGGGTCCCAAACCTACTACTTGCTTCTCCATCGATATGATGACCAAGATAGCGAATCAAGACTCTAATACCAAAACTGATATACTTTCGGGGTTTTTTTTTTTTAGAAGGTAACAGTCATGTACTTTCGAGGTTTTGCACCTCTCAAGCACAAAGAAAGTAGAAACAAAAGCACTCCCACTAACGTTTTTTCACAAAACTAGCATAAGTGTTCTTCAAACTCACATAAGAAGAATATATAATGAAGAAGAACCTTATACTCACACGTTCCTCAACCCCGCAAGACTGTGAGAAGCTTCAAATAAAGGAAGAAGAAGGACAAGAATGTTTAACCATGTTTCTGAAGCAGCCACTTAAAACTAGGCCTTACAATGAGTAAAATTGATGAGGTTAAGGAAACCCTATCCTAGCTAAACTAGGAACAAGGATTCTAGTAGGAATGGAATACTATCTCACAATCCTAGTTTGAATGACATACTACTGGTTAAAGAAATGGACCTTGGGATTAACTCAACCATTCCAAAACTAGCTCATGAGGGGAAGATTGTCCAAGACAATATAAGAAGACCACCCATACCTTTTTTATCTGATGTGGGATTTCTGAACACGCCACCTTACGCCCAGGATTAGACATCTGGAGCGTGGGCAATTAAATATGGGGCCCCAACACCGGTAAACAAAAATTGGGGTGGGTCCTGCTCTGACATTCTGTTAAAGAAATGGTCCTTGTGCCTAACTCAACCCCAAAAACTAGCTCATGAGAGGAAAATTGCCCAAGACCATATAAGGAGATCACTCATCCCTTTTTCACCTGATGTGGGACTCTTCAACACTACTAACAAACCAAGTTTGACTAGAACTACAAATATAATCCTACTAAACAAGAACCGCACAACTAAGGAACAAGAAACAAGAAATCCTAATATTTCAGAAAGAAATAATTCCTAATCTTGAGTGGATTATTGGACTTCTTGAGGTTCTTGGGACATGATACCCTCTTGTATATGGTGGACTATTTGGAGAGAAAGAAACAAGAGGTGTCTTGAAAATACTGCAGAATCAGTGCAACAGATCAAATGGCATTGTATGAAGACTTTCTTGTTTTGGTGTAAAGAGGAGGGTATAGAGGATGCTGGACAAATTTTAAACTTTTTTTCTTCTTTATAAGTTTAGTAGCAGCTTTCTTGAGTTGGTTTTTTTTGGGTCACTGATGTAAATCTTTTTGGTGGTTGCCAGCATACCCTCAGGAATACAACTTTACCTTTATCAAAAAAAAATTGTATTAGACCTTGGTCCTTGTTAAGCACCACGTTTATCTCGTCTATTCATCACATAATATGGGACAGAGGTAGTATTATATAACAAATCTGAACACCTCAAATTCTCAGTTATGTCAAGGCCCTACAATCAATATCTATAAGTAGACTAGACGTTCATGGTACGAATCCTATGAAGTTGGATACTTGGAGCCAAATGACATTGAAAAGTTTCACATATTCAGATATTTATTCTCACATTCTAAAGTTTCGGGAAACCACTAAAAAAGATTGAATATGTTAAGAGGATCTGAATGAACTTTGCTCATTCCACATATGGAGCTCTCTACTTCAATCTCATTTGAGAAAGAAGAGCTCTTCAACTTCCCTATAGTTTGGTGTGATCAAAGTTATATGCTGGCAGGTAAGTTTAATGGAATGCTATAAATCCTCTGACTTTTTGTACTGTAACTTTTTTGTTGGGAAGACTAGTCACCAAAAAAGCTGCATCCCAGGATATTGCAGCACTTAAAGCTCTATTTATCAATTAACAGCTATTTAGCTATTCAGTTTATAAGAAAATACATTATGATAAGAAAATATATCATTCAAGCACAAAAAATCTTGGATAGACCAACTGATAGAGGGACAAACAGAGTGATTCTCACCATCTTTGGTAAAGAAGGGTTCTTCCTGTCATTTTCATTGTAGGATATTAATGCCTTGGTTTCCTGTTGCATCTTGAAACTCTGAAGGGATGACATCTTGTGTTGTTTACCAGTAACAAGGGCCTCACACTGATTTTTTACTTGGTCATAGGGTATCGGTGTAGAGGAAGTTGGGTAGCTTGCAACTTGTCGGGCAGTTTCCAGAACCTACATGTGCAAGAGATAGTGTTATACAGGAACATGCTACTGATCTTGTAGTTCACAGTCCCACAGCCAACTTGACAATGTTAAACAAAAAGAATTACTAAGTAACTATGCATGTGGAATGACATGTAACATGAGCTGTTCAATTTCTTTAACTTAGAGATTCTCAGAAGTGAAATGCTCCTAAGTCATAGTTGTTTACAGGAACTTATTTTTCTACAGCATTATCCCAGCTCCTCCTTTTCTCATTTTTTAGTTTCTTATTTTTGATGAAGTAATAAAGTTTAACTGAATGTCTGGGCAAAAGCACTGGCATCCAAGAAGTACATCAAAAGGTACAAAACCAAAAAAAAAAAAAGGATATGTTTTTTGCAAATGACACCCCATCTTCTATACACTAAGGAACCTCTGAGGTATATGGAAAGGCAATCCCTGCCAGGTTAAGAACTTCTCAAAATATGACTTCGGAAAAAACTCCTATTTCTCTTAAGAATCCAAACTGAGATATATGGAAAGGCAATCCCTACCAGGTTAAGAAGAACTTCTCATAATACAACTTCAGAAAAAACTCCTTTGTCCCCCCACTGCCACCTGCTCCAGACATCAGGAGATCATGTGGTGTGTTTTGTTTGTGAAGAAATTCAATCAGGCTTTGGAATTCTATCCTTTCCTAGCCTTAAAAGTTCCTTATTTCTTATGTAATGCTCTTGTAAAGCATAGACACTTTTAAAGGTGACACCATGACTCTCACGTATCTTGACATCAGTTGCCTCCTTTAAATGTTTCCTTTGTTACTTGACATCGATAACATGAGGGATCAACAAAAGGATGTGCACTAGACAAAACGTTTTACATGTTCTAAATTCCTATGACCGAGTCTTTCTAGCCCCTGTGAGTATCTTTTATAAAAGTACAGAGAGCCTCTCTAATCGGTAGAAAGTGGTGGGTTTCCACTAACGGCCATTCTTGGCTAGCTTCTGATAATGCAATTCCGGAAGGAGTCAGTTAGTAGTTGAGCATTGTATCCCTTCTCATCCCGAGCTTTTGATACAACCCATCTAAGGCTTTCCCTTGAGCTTTACAAATAGCCTTCTTAACTTCCCTTCTTAGCTCTCGTATATTCTTCAAAGGCTTCTCAGCCTTCTACTTTTAGTAGCTTTATATAGCACTCTTTTTTGGCTCAAATAACTCTTTGCACCTCGTGATTCACCACCACCAGGATTCTAGTGATCGAGGTATTAAACCTCTAGACACACCTAAAGCTTCACTTGTTGCTTTTAAATGCAACTTGATATTTTCTACCACGAGATGTCTTTCTTGCCTTCTATGGCCCATTTTAACTCCTTTCCGTAGCGCTTCTTGAACGCTGTCTATTAGTGCCTACCACAGAATTCTTGATAACTTGCAAGTCGTCTTTTTAACACTATACTCTTACGCTGTGCATCAAGACAACCACCCTCGTTGGGCGGTCATTGCTTCTCCGGGTATGACCCTACAGTTCGTACATTTGGTTTTATCATATCTTCTTCTAAGGATAAATCTATTTGAATATGGTTCACTCACTAAATCATAAGCTAAAACAACATCAACATACCCCGTGTAAATCATAAGCTAAAACAAACTCTAGAATAGCCTTTCCTTCATCATTCCTAGGACCATATATATATCTATATATATATATATATATATAAGAGAACCATAGGCCCGCCTACATGGCGCCACCACAAACCAGGATTCCCTTTAAATTTATTTATTTCCAAAACTAGCCTTCCTCTTTCATGAAAAGTTGCGACTTTTATGAAAAGTTGCGACTTTTATGAGTTGCGACTTTTATGAAAGTTGTGACTTTTATGAAAGGTTGTGACCTTTCCAAAGGTTTGTAACTTTTCCGAAGAGTTGTGACCTTTCCGATAAGGCACAATAAGCATTTGTTCACACTACCCTTTGTTGTCTATAAATAAGGGGATGTCCTCTCATTTTAAAACAACGAAAATTCTAAACTTCTTCTTTTCTTCTGCACAATTAAATATTCGTGTACTTTGCTCCTGTTGAGTGGCTCACTAACACCATTATTTTTTAATCAATACAGTTGAATTGAATCGTTCTATCCTGAGAGGATCTATTCTTTTAAACCTCGAGTACTAGAGGGGAATAATTTCCTTAAAGGGACACTGTGCATTCAGTGGGCCCGATTTTTTCCTTTTTGTTTCATTCTATTGTTAGAAATCCTGGTATGTTTTTTTATAGTCATTAATTTAGGCTTATGTTATTAATTGTTGTTTTTGAGTACATGTTTTAAACTTTGTTGTTTATGTTTCTGCAAAGTTATTGTTATAAGTATTTGTTAGTACAAATTAAACAACACACGTTAATTGAGTATTCACACAAGTTTTCTCTACTGAAATTGTTGAAGGTACAATAAAAAAATTCCTTAAAGATCTATACTACCATTTCTTGAGGACAAAATTCAATTTTGGTATGTCATTGTAAGGACATAAAGACCTTAAAAACTTGATCGCACCTTGATGTGCGAAGTGAACCAGGAAAAGAAGACAAGAATTAATAAACTTTCTACATGGGTTCAAGGATGATAATAAACTTTCTACATGGGTTCAAGGATGATATATGTAATTCAAAAGGTAGGGCTGAACTTTCTACATGTTAGAATTAAAACATGTGATCACTTGTTTTCAACCTTTTAAAATTTAATTATCCCTTCACCAACGATTATTTATTTATTAGAAAATTTAATATCTCATGTTGATGTTCATTTGATTCCCCAAAAATATCAAATAGTAGCACTTCCTGCAAGCAAAGGATAAATTATAAAATCAAATTAAAGTTTATTGATTGAAGGATAAATAAGATGTTATAATTATCATTTTCCTTTACATTATTAATGTTCGTTACTACGTAATCTTGTATGTAAGATAATATAGTGTTTTAGTTTTAGTCACTGATAGGCTTTAAGTATTATTTTATAAATTCCGTTATATTAAATTCCCGTGCAAGGCACGGGTAATTTTACTAGTTATATATATACTTATAGCCTGTTTGGCATTGCTGTTGGGAGGCAAAAAGTGTTTTTTAAGAAAAAAACTATTATTTTTTTAAAAAATCAAGAGTTTGGCAAATCTTTAAAACTGTTTTTAAATGGAAGCGGAAGCAGATTTTCTGCGGTTGGGAAGAAGCTAAAAATTTCTGCTTCTTAAAAAAAGCAGAAGCTGAAGTAGAAAACTATTTTTTTGAAGACTAAAATACCTCTTCCATATATACATATTCACCAATATATCCCTTATTAATTAATTACAATATCTCACAAATTTGGTTAAGTAACATTCAAGAATTTTATTTTTTATTTTTATATATTATTATTTTATATTTTATATATTATTTTACGTATTATTTTACAAAATAGAAATAAAGGTAACAACAATATTTTTGCACGAGTTATTTTTTCTATGTAGAATGGTTTTTAAGAAAACGATATTATTTTTTGTATGTAGTGATTTAATTTGTGGAATGGTTTTTAAATTTATTTTTCTTGATATTTGTAATTATATTCAAATCATCAAGTTATTATTATATTAATATTTAATTTAATTTAATTTATTTATTTATCTATGTATATTATTGATTGAAAATTTGAATATGTACATTTTAATTTAATTAATATAAAATTTAATTAAAATTTTTGTAATAGATATTTAAAATATTTCTCTTTATAAAATAATCTTAATATTAAAAATACATTGATACTTGCCCTTTTTCGTAATTTGACTCTCAAAAGCACCTTTTAAAAAAGATTAGCCAAACACAATTTGTTTATCCAAAGAACTTTTCAAATGAATTAGCCAAACACAAATTTATTTTTTTCAAAATCACTTTTCTGAAAAGCTATTTTAAAAAAGTGTTTCTAAAAATAAGTAGTTTTTAGCAGCAATGACAAACAAGCTCTTAGTCAAAATCATCATAAAATTTACATTCAAGAGCATTTAGATCTCACCTAATAAAGATTTGTTGGTTACTCGTAATCCCTTGAACTAAGGTGTAACATCTTACCCCCTTGTTTTGAGTATTTATACCATTATATTTTGAAACTTCTCATAGGCTCATATGTTTCTTTTGGTACTTGTCAGTATGGCTCAGAGTGGGACCCAAGGGGCTCCAGTGAGTTTTAGACAAGAAAAACGAGATTTGAACATTTGCAGATTTTATTTTTTCTAGTTTCTCATGAACACGAGGGGTCCCCAGCAAAGGCAGCCCACTAAGCTACCAAGTCTCGTGAACGCGAGGTCTAGCTGCGGGAACACGAAGACTCAGTCGTGTATCCTGATCGGCATCACTGTCATGCCTGAACACAGATACAATGGGGCGTTGGGGATCATTCAATTTCTTCCCGTTTGGTTACTATGGCTCACCAATGGGAAGCCAAATGATAGGCTGAACCCTAGATGTCCCCGTAAAGACGAGTATACAGACATGTTTCTCTAATCTTTCCCCCTTTGTAGTCTCGTTGCAATGATGCAAGGACCAAGTGGATTTTCAAAGTTTAAATGTCAAAATATGTAAGCCTAACCATTGACTAATCTAGAACATAAACAACTCCACAAATATTCCTGAACATGTTCTTCAAAGCAGTTACTCACCGATTCTAAAAGCTGGTTAACACTTAGAATGTCAAGGGAATTGATAGACATAGATGTCTTTCGACCTGATTGGCTTCCATTAGCATCTGAAATTGTTTCTTCATCTATGAGGGAAGGTGGTGCCATGACCTGATAGAGTAAAGAAACACAATTACCTCTCTTAGAAAGCATATTTGAAAGTCATGT
The DNA here is from genome assembly GCA_029582685.1 of Solanum piurae. Taxonomy (NCBI): domain Eukaryota; kingdom Viridiplantae; phylum Streptophyta; class Magnoliopsida; order Solanales; family Solanaceae; genus Solanum; species Solanum piurae. Next base: position 8,553 of record JAJOOO010009883.1, on the reverse strand, counting down.
CGTTGGGGTGGGAGAAAGTTCAAGACATCACAAAAAGAAAAAATAGTAACCAACTAGACATAAATAAATCATAAATGTATATCTCAAATACACAAAATGGTTCCTCTACAACCTCATCAAAAGTCTCGAACTCAATCTGAGCAAGTGGAGAGCAGGGGTGAGGCGTTTCCATATACAGAGGAATCCCAAGTGGATATGCATCATCTGGTTCAAACCTTTCCAGGAGTTGTTTTCTTATGCTTGGTAACTCATCCTGGAAAACAGTAGCAAAGATTAAACGTCCTGTTCTAGAAGAAGATGAGAACAAATCCTGTACTAAGAAACTCATTTATTTAATAGTTTAAGATCCATAAGGGGGATTTTTTTGGTATAACCATCTGGTATCAAGAACCCACTAGCCCGACTAATCCAGATTCACGCCAAATAGTGCCCATTAAAGAAGCACTCCCTACCAATAGTTTCTCCATTCCCAGAGACTTTTTACGGAAAAGGAAAACATGAGAATATATTGACAGCGGATCCATTTTCCTATGAATTCGCATAAACAGTGGCACACATGTATGTAACTAGAGCAGATTATGCTCCAATCAAATACTCTCATCGTTCAGTAGCAGAAAACTCATGGAAGCAGTTTAGCAAGTCTGAGAGAAGGAGACTCTCCAATAGTTCGCTTTGGACCCTAAAAAGATTTAATACCCAGTTTTGATGATAACTATTCAGAATAATGCCTAAGTATGTGGACAATGAATATTAATTTCATAGAATTCAGGAAACATTTTGAATCATCTTATATTGACACAATGTTATTTTATCAGTCGACAAAGGAGCGATTTAGAACCAAACAAGAAGTTATTTCTTCAACCTACTTTTATTTCTACTCTGTTATTTGTTGAGAAGTCGATAAACTTCACTCTTACAACATCAAGTCAGTGTCATAAAAGAATGTACAAGTAGTGTCTATGACTCAACCCGAGTCAACCACAATCTTCCATCAAACTTACCAAACTACCTATAAAAGGTGGATTCCTTGCCAAAGGTACAAATGTAAGGAGAAAGATTCATTAGTGCTGCCTACATCATTCTTTCTATTTTGAAACAATCTTCCCTATCTATCATAATTGTATTGACCAAGCAAATCAAACTAGCTGTTAATGACACAAAAAGATAGCATTAGCGTGTATAAATCTCTGTCTTGCCAGCAAACAAAGATTCCCCACCACCTACGAGGTTGAGAACCTGCGTCATACATCAAAAGTTTGAGAAAGCTAAGAAAGTTAATACCTCTGACAATGTTCCGCATTTAGCTGTGAAGTGCAACATAATGATTTCTTTAAATTTTTCATCGTCTAACTTTACTGCTGACAGGGATTGCAAAGCTGCAATTTCATCTTCCTGTGAGCCATAACCATATGTTTCACTACCAGATGCCGTTTGCAGCCTCACATCTTCTCCCAACTTAAGATAAGGATCCACCTATTTAACCAAACATTTATGACATGATTAAAATTTAAACAAACTATATATATTAGAAAACATGGAGAGCTGATCAGATTAGGCCTAACAGCAAGATTGGAAGAAATCAACTACTTATCCAACAAACAGGACATAAACACAAAGAGTTTTGGGAGATTAACCATTTCATCTGTCAGTGATGATTTAACCACACGACTTAGTTCGGGGAGATTGCCCGCCCTTGCTGAACAGATGAGCATATATGATGCCAAAGTAAATAGAGACCTCCTTCGAGATGGTTGTAAACCTCCTTCAGTAATCAGTGAGTAAAACGATAGTCAGTATTTGCACCAAAGACATTAATGCTGGTAAAACCAGAAATTTCACTGTAAGATACGGTATTGATCATCGACAACCCAGTCAGGAACTTCTAAAGTGATTGAAGTTTTCATTAGGTCGTATTACTGATGTCAAAATTTATGTCTGACCCCAACTAAATAACTGTAAGCTTGCGCTCCCCAAGTTCGTAAGATGGTGGAACTGGATAGTGAACCCAACTCACCTTCTTTATCCATCGAAATAGTCCTTAGAGAGAAGGCTAACTGGAAAGACCGAACAAGCGCCATATGACTAGAATTCTGCAATTAGCAAGACCAACTATCATGTGGTTGATGAAACAGTTGCAGAACGACATAGAAGATGGAGATCAAGCAATATAAGACTTATAACAGTTTGGAGTAGCCTTTAAAATAGCTTTGTCAAAGATTTATTTGGAGAAAATATTTTGTGCAAATGTGTTTGATAGTTGTAGTTTCTTGAAGTATTCTGAAATTTGTGTAAATGGAAAGAGCTTTTTGACTATAAAAATTTCCTCGAGGCACTCCTGTACCCAGGACAAAACTTTCTTGAGAATAAAAACTTTAACTAAACAACATATTTTTTTAAAAATCTACTTTTTTCAACAGCACGTCCAAACACCACCCTACAAGAGAAACAAAATGCTTGAACGTTTCCCCATGCATCTTTGATTAGAGTTAGATTGTTACACTTGGGATGCTATACAGAAAAAGACAAGAAAAAAGAAAAGAAAATATTTCTATGGTCAATGATTTGCCACTAGATACTGAAAACTGGAACAGAGAAACGTTTGTATACAACAAAAAAGATGGGATCTAACCTTTGATCGAATGAAAAGTAAAACAATTTTGTACGTATGTGCCATCGCATCAAAATTGGAAGGTGTGTTATCAGTCAGTGTTGCCTGAACCCAGATAGATGAAAGCAGAAGACTCACTTGGTGACTACTCAACCGAAGCGAAATGAGCTCCTGAAGTATTTTAGGCGATTAGACATTTAATAAGCTTAAAAGGAAAACAAATTCATGGACAACTCTTGCAAATAAAAGAAGAGAGATCAGTTCTTCCATACAGATTTCCTGTCAGGTAGGGCATCCTTGAAGCCACAGGATTGACTTTGAGATCGAGAGTCACCAGATTGATGTGAATGGCGACTGACATCTTCATTTTCTTCTCCCACTTCTCCATCTCTAGAACCATTTCCATCTGTATTTCTATCTTGCACGGAGAAACTCTTAGTTCTAACCTTAGCCAACTTCCTTGGTGATTGGACTAGAATACTCTGGGAAGAAGTTCTACTATGTAGAGATGACAAGTGACTGACAGGTGGCATAAGCACAGTGGAGAATATATGGTGTGCTACAGCTCGTGTTTCATGGGCAGTGTGTGCCATTGCCAAGAGCAAGTGGAGAAAGAGAGCATCTGGAAAAGCCTGAGGGTGATTGAGAGCAGATTATACCATTTGGACTACATAAAAGTTACAAAACCATGAATCAGGAGCACAACAACAGATTCTAGTTACCTTCCTGTAATATGACACATTTGGAATGCAAGAAACAATTTGTGCTGTGCGATACACAGCTGCAATCATTGATCTAGCAGCGACGGTGCTAGCTGGAATGTTCTCTAGCACCATGCCCATCATATCAAGTATAGGGCCCACATCAGCAACCTGCTAATGACAGATGTCATAATAAAAACACTACCTTTACCTAAAACATAAAATCACAGGGTATGCTCGTGTATATAAGCAAATGAAGATCTAAACTTAATAACTTATAAGCGACAATAAAAATACAGCATTCATCATGTAATGGCACTTGGTTCCTGCACTCTACCAGAGGCAAATAGGATGTTGATGCTTGCAATCAATTGTACTTGGTAATAGAAGGTATGCGTACACTCTACCCTCCCCAGAGCCCACTTAGTGGGATTTCACTGGGTATGTTGTTGTTGTTGTTGTTGTTGTTCTTGTAATAGCAAGCAGCTTATAGCAAAAAACTAAGAAAATAAATTGAGCAGACAAATATTAAACTCAGAGAAAGAACTTAATCCCAGAAATTATAATCAAATTTGAACAACTCATTATCATCACAGTTTTGACTGAAAACATCAACATCTATTGACCTTCAAATAGTGCCAGTTACATCAAATCATACACCGAGTCCAAGTAGAGCTTTAAAACTACTTACTGGTATAGATTCTAGGAAATGCAAAAGATCTCTATTTCTATTAAAGGCCTCATTATGGGGATAGAGTGAATAAGTAGGCCAAACAAACTGCAAAGAAAAGGCTGCTGGGTACACAATGTTTATCTTTTTTTTTTTTTTTTTTTTGATAACCGAGAAATCCGTCTGTGACCCACCCTTTGGACCAATCACAGCCTTCTAAACTCGGTGGATAATGGGCCCGCCCCTCTACCCTTCTCCACTTAAATACCGGGCTTCGCTTTGCATGGTATGGGGCTTGAACCTGCGACCTAAGCCACAAATCCTCCACCTTTTGCCACTTGAGCTAGGCCTTGGGGGCACACAATGTTTATCTTTTATTCACTTGTAGTTATTAAAACTAGCACTCTCCTTGGGTCCAGTACACACTGAAAAAATTATTAAAGCAGGATCAGCTTACACTTGATAAAGAAAAATGTCAAATTGTGAAACTCATAGGTCTAATAAGCATGTATTTCTGGTCCAAACAATTTTTTATCAGCACTGAAAGCTAAAAGCAAAAAGGCACAACTTCAACTGTCAATATGCAAAGTGAATTGCTTCCTCAAACGCACATAAAAAAAAAACATTGAAAACATATGGAACAGAATAAAGGGTAGTGGATTGCAAGTAACCTTAGATGAAGACAATTTGCTTCATTGTCAACTTCGTGCTGGATTTAGGTACATATGTAAAAGAAAAGAAAACTTCAGAGTACAATGCATGCGTGCAGCCAATTGAAACCAAATTATCAAAGACAAACCTTCTTTGAGAGCTGTAATATGCACTTCTCTAGGGCAGACTGAAGATTGGAGTTAGAAGTATTTAATCCATCTTTTGGACTAGATGCTTCAGTTGAATACTGCATGCACTTCCGTAAATGTTTAATCAGGTCATTAATGACACCAACTATAGTTGCGGAAGCCTTCTCTTTTGCACTTTCTACCAAGTGTGTGACCACATTAACTATACTGATCTGTATGTCAGGCTGCTTGACAATGTTCTTGTGATCCAAATGCTTGACCAAGATGGATAGCAACAAATGAGAATTTTCACCTGGGATCAAAATTTGTATTAAGGAAAAATTGAAAGAGCAACATGACTAAACAAATCACAAATATTAATCTCAGCTGAAGAAAAGGAACAAGGAGTCCATGAATCACCTGATTCCTCTAGCAGGCACTGCAAATGCATGAGCACTGAGCAGGCAAGTCCTTTCTCTGACGCCCAATAGTTTTCAGTGTCAAAACTATGAAAAAGAGGTTCAAGAACCCGCCGTACACTAGTTGCTTCTTTTGTCAGTAAGGCCATGTTACGTAAGCAAACTCTGGCCCAATAAGAGGGGCTTTTGGCTGTCTCTCTGATTGAAGTATGACAATAATATAAAGTAAGATAATCCATTATATTGTCTGCCGGAGGAAAAGAACTTTGCCTTTTTAGGCGTATAATCTTACATTGAGGATGTCAATTTTGTATTTGCATTCATGCTATTTGGCGAGGAGGAAACCTTCTTGCTCATATCAGGGAAAGATGAGCTGTGATCATCATTATTCAACAGTCCTTGAACCCACTGTTCTGAAGGTTCAGACTGTTTACTGTCTTGTCCATTTTCTAGGTTCACTGTGAAGTCAATGTAATTCTCCAAAGTTGCAGTAATAATCTGCATTGTTTTCATCCAACATTAGAAACAACAATTGGCAGTTGGAGTATCTCTTGATCTGAAAATTGAATAACTGAGTAACATTGAAATTATCTTACATGATCAAAGTCAATGGAGATATGAGACTGCTCCCCCATAAACCACACCTAAAAGAAAAAGCAGGAAAAAAGAGAGCAAATGAAACACATGTGGAGAAAGGTCAAAAGAGGAAAAGAATAGACTCCACAGTGTAGCCTAAAGAGAAATTAGAGAAATACAAGGAATCAAAAATATATTTGAACTTCCAAGAAAATTGATAAACACGAAAACAATAATGTGTAGCTATGATGAGAAATGGTCCATAAGCTTCATAGCATATAAGTTGTTTACTATTTTAACCTTATTAGCAAATACTGAACCTCATGCTAGATTTAATTACTTTCCATTATCTGTTCGCTTCACAAACTTTGAATCATCTCTGGATGCACTACATTCAAGTGAATTAATTAAAAAAATGGAAAGGGTAATCTCTAAGTTGCTCCTTGAGAAACTAATGTTTACACATCATGAAAGAAGCTTCTCATCTCAGTTATAGAAGCTGCAGTAGAAGTACTGAAACAAAATGGCACCTTCTCTCAATTACCGCGCTATGTTAAGCTACTGTTGTATACACTTGAAACTTCCCAATTTTATTGGATGTCCCCGAAGGATGAGTTTTATACACTTGAAACTTTTCCAGTTACTTGATAATTCTCTGATGTAAACTGGCAAAATTAACTGCCAAAACACGACATATAAGTAGATATTTATCATTGAACTAATGAGTTTGGATAGGCACAGTGAAAAATTACACTTTGAAATGAGTTAAATAACTCCAACACACAAAAATACAGTGACACATGTACCTCACGTCCTTAACAATATAAGACTAGTTATCAGGAAGTGCTAATTAGGGATTCACATTACAAGCTTTTATCACCATACATGGCCCCTTCCTGGTTCTAACTGGTCCAAGACATGTCCAGTATTGAGACAAAGCCACTATATGAAAAGGTAAAGAGTAATTAGCTTGTTCATTCCTCCTACAGTCGTGGGAATGTTCTGTGTGATGACAACTAAAGTGCATAACGTCCTAGTATCTGATTCAAGAGCTGCAAGAATAAGCTACATTTGAGATTAAGTGGTAAGATATTGACGTTAGTGAAACAACAAATGCAGATAAATCCTTCAAAGAAGGTACTATCATTTGTCTATGTCACCAAGATCTAGTAATTCCGAATATCAGAAAACACCCCAAACACCTGAAGTGGTTCCAAGTTCTGGGTACACTTGAGAATTTTGCAAGTATAATCAAATAAATACTAAGCAACAGAAAGAGAGAGAGACTGAGTTTTTACCAAGACAGCCAAAGTTTGCATTCCTGCAGAACGCAAGCGCAAGGCTCTGTCATCATCTCCAACTTCTCGAGCTAGTTGGCACAGTTTAGGTATAAGGCCTTCTAAGTTGAACATGTAAGTACCATCCATCTGCTTAACAAGGAGAAGCAAGAGAACTTGAATCCACTTTTTAGCATAAACCCAAAATATTTTCCAGATTCTTCTAAATCCATTTATCAAAACCACACTCCATTTCCTTCTCTCAAACCACTCCCAAGGGTGAAACCAACCCACCAAAAATAAAATCCCAAAACTGCTCCTTGTTTCTTTTAGAGTTAAGCCTCTTATAGAAGCCAATAGATGAATTTTGGGGGGGGGTCCTGCGATTCTTTATCCATGATTTATTTTAACATAATATTTTTCTCTTAGCGGTATTAATCTAATTATTTCTTTTATAATTTCTAGAATATATTCTATGTATTGTATATCTTGGGTTCTTTGATACATTTCTATATTTTCTTTCAGGTTTCCTAACAGGGTTATTGATTCATTAGTTTCGTGCCAATATTGTGCGTATTCGTAATTTATCATTAGTCTGAATCTAGCTCTAAATCGTTAATATTAAATCTTTCTAAGTCTGAATCTAGTTCATGTAATTCTATCTCATACCAGGCTTGATTCATTAGTTCTAAGTCTTCATATTCAAATATCTTTTCCCATATTATCCTTCTTAATTTAATGATTTTTATGTTTTTGAGTACATATAAAATTAGTGTTTTATGATCTAGTATCATTTCATCATGTAAATAGGTCATCATTCATATGCTGATTTTAATTCAATAATTCCCTCATATCATATTGCATAACAATAATATTTATATTAGATTACTATAAACTAGATTATTTCAACCATGTTTCTCTATTAACATCGTACTTTCAAAGGTAATTCCTTCCTAAACAGCGCCTCAACTCTGTTTACTCCCCTCACGGCATTCCTCGCCTATGGTTTCAACTTAGGATGGCATAGTTATGGAAGTTTTCCCCTTTTTCCCCATGTTAACAAACTAAAAAACATGCTTCAAATAATACTAGTATATAATAACTAATATAAACTTATCTAATCATGCTTATGATATTCAGGAATTATAGGATTTAGCTATGCATAATCATAAATTGATATACCTGCTCGGTATCTTTTTGCTCCATATTGCTAGAAATCTTATATCTTTTATTGAGAATATTTTTGGTATTACAAAGAAGGCTTGCTTTCCGTGTAGAAAGTCTTGCCTAAGTTTGCCAAAATGGCTTGCTATTTATAGGGAAAATTCTAATCTATCTATTACTACTTTACATGTGTCTACTTACTATACATCCACTAACTTTACAATTCCACTAAGTGGTGGAATTACTTTACATCTCCACTAGCTATAATAATTTACAATTCCACAGATAGTGGATACAATAATGCATAATAGTCCAAAATGGCTTTACATATTTTTCAACATCCTTATCTTCTTTCTTTT
>JAJOOO010009882.1:0-45286 GCA_029582685.1 Solanum piurae | reverse complement strand
ATAATCGTAAAATGATTACCCTACATACAATTTGACAACCCTAATATAAATATCTTACTATCTCTTGTCAAATCTCGTTTGGTTAATGCAGATCACTATTCTTCCTTACCTAATTTGCTTTTCTCAGATGGTTAATTTTTTTTTATAGGTTGGATCTCTAGGTTATTAGTATTTGGAGTTTTCCTAATTAAGGACCGTCTTTTCTCTTCTTCTTTTTCATCTGATGATATTCGATACATACATGCATTAGAGCCTGATTAAATTAGAATTCACAGGAAGTTCCATAGTAAGGGGTAAAGTGTCCCCTAACAAAGACGATTTCATATCCAGATGAACTCAAATTCGAGACCTTGATTAAAATTGTTTAAGTACTTACCACTTTATCACGATCTTTATTGATAATTAAGGATCGTCAATTTGTCATTGCATTGGGAAATTCAATTTGAATTGGACTTGTTAAATAAAAAGTAGTTAGCAAGTCCAATTCAAATTGAATTTCCCATACAATGACAACTCCCTTGATTCTGTTCACATTTAAAGTTATTTTTATACTAAAGCAACACATCAAATAATTAGTCACTTGACAAATCTAACCTATTGTACCATCAAGAAAACATGTGTTCGAATATTTTCCATTATGGGTCCTCTACTTATCATGAAATATTTGATACAAGTTCAGCCATTTATCTATCCTCAACAATTAACTGATTGAAAATGTTTTGGTAGATAATAACAATACAAATCATTTTAAAATCCGAATGCCGGATCCTCTAACATCTAATCGGATTGCTTTCCTAGGTTTTGTCGGTAGGTTGTAATGTATTTTGAGGTGATCGTCTCCTATCTAGATTATCGAGGTGAGATCTATCATTTAAATTTTTTTAAGGAGTGGTAAGATTGAAAGGAAGAACACACACCAATCTATCATTCAGCACCAAAAACAAAAAGAATATAAGTAAAACTAAAAGAAAATTACATAATCTTGCTATGCTACGTAATTTTCCCAAAGTACCACTATAAAGTCTAAAATATATGGATCAAAATTACTAATTCGAATAGTTTTTCAATCTTTGAATAAGGATCCTAAGATTTGTATATTTGGGCACCCAATTGAACTCTTATGGGCTAGTCCTTGTCCAATAAAGTGGACTGGGCCGATTTCTAAATTGGGATACAATTTGTGGCCCACAGAGTAAACTGGCCACTAAAAACAGAAAAAAAAATATACCGGCCCAAATCTACAGCCCATTCGGAAATCCATTTTTAGGCCTTTTAAAATCTAGGGTTTTTCATTCAGCCCTATAAAAGCGAAGTACAATTGTTTTGCTCAGCCTTGTTCTTCCATTGCCTCCAGAACCCTAGCTCCCAAACCCCCAGGTATGTTTTAATCTTTCACCTAGAAATTTCTCAAGTAATAATCCTCAGTTGATTTTGTAAGCTACGTGTTATTGAATTTGTAAAATGCAAATATGTTTGATTTGAAAATGTGTATTCAGGTAGATAAGCTTGCATCTTTAACTGATAATATTGGGATTTGTTTTTGTGTTTTTATGCGTAGTGCCTTAGTTTGTTGAGTTTTGATGATCGGATAAGCATATTGATATACCTTGATAAGCTTGCAATGTAAGATACTTGTTTAAATCAGTGTGTGTAGGGAAGTGTCCTTCAATTGAAAGATGAAATTGGATGTGTGTTTGGATTGGATTTGTGACCTGAAGTTAGTAAAAATCTGGCCTTTACATTTGGGATCTTACAATATCTTGTCGTGTGTATTTTACTATCTAAATCAGCCTGCGGATTTTGTGTCTCTATATTTACCCAGTTCATAGTAAAAATAACTATGTCTATGATTAAAAAGACTATGCCAAGAATACCTTTTTAATGAGCCTGATGATAAAGAAAGGTTTTAAAACTCAACTATATGTAGTCTCTAACCTTGTGAAAGAAATTTTGAGAGATGTAATGCCAGAAAAGTAGTATTTAGCAAGTACAAAGAACATTTGTTTGAATAGTTTACTTGCTCATCTATAGATTTTTGTGTATTTGATTGATTTTATCAGTTTATTTGGCTTGCTTTGCTGCTTATTGTAATTTTTTATGGAATATGAGTTTTCTGTGTGCATAGCACAATCAAAGTCTAGGTAACTACAAATTGGGAATAGAATAGTTCTATGCTATTTTGCTGATAAGCAGTTGCATTCTGGTGGACGCTTGTTTGACTTGTTATTTCACTGCAAATGCAGGTAAGTCATGAAGCACAACAATGTTATTCCCAATGGGCATTTCAAGAAGCATTGGCAGAACTATGTAAGGACATGGTTCAACCAACCTGCTAGGAAAACAAGGAGACGTGCCGGTATGCTATCTGCTTTCTGAATTTCTGGCATGATTATTTTCATTTTGAAATTCAAATTTGGTTGTGCAATACTAACATTTCTGTATTTATCTTTTATTATGTTGTCAACAGCTAGACAGCAGAAGGCTGTGAAGATCTTCCCTAGGCCAACAGCTGGTTCACTTCGACCTATTGTTCATGGACAAACACTTAAATACAACATGAAAGTCCGTGCTGGCAGGGGATTTTCTCTTGAAGAACTGAAGGTACAATTCTAGTGACTTGTATGTCATTCGCTATATAACTTGCTCCTAGTAAAAGCACAATCAACCAAAACCAATCCATTGTGTAAAAAAGAAATTCTTTTGTCAAAGTTCCATATTTTCTAGATTCTTTTGTACATTTGATCTTGTTATTAATGATTAGGGTTGGTTTTCAGGCAGCTGGTATTCCCAAAAAGCTAGCACCAACCATAGGCATTGCTGTTGATCATCGCCGCAGGAACAGATCCTTGGAAGGTCTCCAAACCAATGTCCAGAGGCTTAAGACCTACAAGGCTAAGCTAGTTATCTTCCCAAGGCGTGCTAAGAAGGTCAAGGTAAATTCAAAAATTGCTGTTCTTTACTGTGCTTCCCTGGGTTCCTGTTATGGTATATAAACACATCTTGCTTTAAATTCACCTTAAACTACTCTCTCTTCCAGGCTGGTGATTCTAGTGCAGAGGAACTTGCTACTGCCACCCAGGTCCAGGGTTCATACCTGCCTATTACTAGGGAGCAACCTGCTGTTGACTTTGTGAAGGTCACAGATGAGATGAAATCATTCAAGGCCTATGGCAAGCTCCGTATTGAGCGTACAAATGCTCGACATATAGGAGCCAGATTGAAGAGGGCAGCTGAAGCAGAAAAGGAAGAGAAGAAATAAGCAATTAAGAGTCGTTCTGTAGTCTGTTAAGCATTATCAACTTTCTGGTAGGCGTTGTGGTGAAAGTTTTATCATACAATCATTTTGAGGAACTTATGTTTTTCATTTTATTCGAGGATTTTGTTTTGTTTGTGAAATTATGCAAATCTTTTGATTAGCGCAAGACCTGTTCCTCTCCTGTTTCTGCATGCTTTACCATCCAGCTTAATGATCGTGTAGTTTTTAAAAATTGTGATTGATAAGTTACTGCTTGTGCTAGCCTCGGTAGCTTGGTTTTGCTGTGTCGTTCTGTTAGAAATTAGAATGATGTTGTCAATCATGCTAGCCGGTTTTAAGAATTCTGGTTTACATGACCAGAAGACTGACTATATACAAATAAAGTTAATTTTAACTGATTGAAGTTCTGAAACTATCGAAATGTAACGAAGCATAATGTTCAATTTCTGCACTGAATCGGAGTTTAAAAACCCCTATTTTTTCTTGCTTCCTGCTTTTGTCGCGTTAACACTTCCTATTTTGGGTAGTTCAGTCTCTGACAACTTTGAATTCTGGATGTATTCGAATTGAGGCAATGGAAGGTGGTGAAGAGATTGGGATAGTGGATGAATTTGTCTGTTAATGAAGAGCTTTTAAAATTTCATCATTTGCAAATGTGATTCATTTTGTGTGATAGACTCAAATATCGAGAAGATTTCATCTGTAAAATTTAAAGCTGAGACTCATGTTAGTTTGCAATGTTACGGATCTTATTAGATTTTCGACTTTGGATACATGTATTTGACACGTCTAATTACATGTATCTCGGATACAAGAATATGTGTAATTTGTTCTAGATACACGGCATCCAAGTGAATTTACATGTATCTACCTCTCTCTCTCTCACCCCTCTTCTATCTCATTCGCCACTCTCTTCTCTCGCTTGCCTCTTTCCCTGTATATGGTATCCCAAATACACATATCTAGTGTGATTTACATGTATCTGAGGATTTCGCTTGCCTCTCTCCCTATTTAAATATATCGGATAATAAAAATACATATATCTAGGTGTATATGATTTGAAATGTGGTATAAAGTTTTTGATTAGTTAAGTAATATATAATAAAAAGAATTAGTATATATGATAGAAATGTTCGTTTGATTACGCATACATTTAGACTATAGTACATTTAGGTAAGAAGCCCAATAATTTACATGTGGTGGAGCTCACATAGTATAGGTCCATAGTCCACACTTTATTTTTGGGTTCACTAGTGATCCTAGTGCAGCGGTGCCACTTTACACGCCAACTTGTTTAGATTATCATAATCGAATATTACGTTATTTCCTATGCTAAAATGCTAAATACTCCACTATATATATAGCCACCCTTCTTCTTCAATCTCCATCACAATCACACACCTCTTCTTCTCCACTTTTCTCGCGTTCTTATCAAGCTAACCATATCAGATTTCCAACATGGCTTTGAAGGTAAATTTTCTAAAACCCCTTTATATTTCTGTTTTTTTTTTCCCTTCCGGTATGTATTTATCTTGTTTGAAGTGGGTTCAGTGACTGTTAATATTTTTGACGGTGAAAAGGATTTTTCTGAGATTAATTTTCGTTTTTAATTCTGGGTTTTGTGTTGTATTAGTGTTGTTCAATTGGTTTTTGCGGATCTGTTAGTTTTCTTTGTCGGTTGTGCAGCTTGTGCTGTAATTTTGTGGTTTCTGTGTTACGTGAATGTAGATTAAGAAACCCAAATGGGAGGATTGTTTGGTTAGTATATAGTGTGAAGACTCGGTGAGTGGGTTGATCTGATCTGTTGGTGTAATTGATGTTTAAGAGTTCTTGTCTAGCAGTTCATACTGTGGTTTGGATGCAGTACATTTTTGGCCTTGTTGAAAGATTTATGCTAATGATTACGATTTAAATAATGAGGTAGTTGAGAAAAGTAATTCGATTCGTTAGCAGATCAGCCATGCTTTTTTTTTTTGGGTAACATTGTAAAATTTCCATTGACAACCATATACAAATGTTACTAGAAAGTACATTTGTAGAGGCACATAACACACTTCACAAGTACTGCCTGAGCATTCATTCTAATTGGAACTATATGGTAAAAATTTGATTTCCAAGTAATCCATATTCTACCATTATTGTGATGCTCCAAATTAGTAATGTATGCCATCCCCCAAACATTTTTTTAGCTAACCGATCTACTTTATTTTGTTTTACTTTTGTTTCAAATAGCCCAATTAAACCAACTCTTTCCTCATTGCAAAGGAGCTTGATCTCCTTCTGCTTATTAGGAGCATTTAGCCCCCTAACATTCCAACTTAGGATGCTAACTAGTTCCAGAAGATTGGATGGTCTTCTGTCCACCATTTCCAACAGATCCTGGACTCAGAGGTACCAAAGAAGTTGCTTGTTGATTTAATACCTGAAATGTATTTAAGCTAGTAATCTCCTATTTCGGTATTGCAAATCTGTACTCCTCCCAAATCTTAGTGGGGTAACCCAGTATTCATGACCAGATTGCCTTTTATTAGAGGGGCTACCTGGTATTGGATTCCCACTTGGTGAATTGACCTTCTTCTGGCTTGTTCCTTCATTTACTTGTGCTCTTCCTGGTAGTAATGAGTTAGCATTGACTTGTGTGGATCCCTTGGTTATTTGCAGCTCCTTTTGTTGTTGATCTTGTTTCTCCACCCCTGGCTTCTCGGCTTTCTTCTTCCTACATACATCTGCAGAGTGGCCATACTTCTCACAATGTTTGCATAGTGTAGGCTTCCATTCATAGGATACTTTTTGCTCTGTCAGATTGTCTTTCTCATTCCTGAACATTATATTATCTGGCAGGTTTGCATTCATCCCCACCTCAACCAGTAGTCTGGCAAAATTTAGTCCAAGTCTTTTTTTCTGTACTTTGATCTACCATTAGTGGTTTCCCAACCAAACTCCCAATCTTACTTAATCCTTTCTGACTCTAGTACTTGAAATCTAGTCTGGCCGTTTTATCCAAATGGGAACAATGTACAATTCATCTCTAGAAAATTCCAAATCAGGAGTCCAAACTTTTACAATAAAAGGCTTGCTATCAAAATGATATATTCCTCCCTGGATCACCTCATTGCTGTATCAAACCTGACAAGGAGTACCCCATTCTTCAACATCACAACTTTGTTAATCCCATGTTTACCCCATAGTCTCTGAATGTACCCTTTCAAAACAGTAAATGGAGGGTGAGCACCCAATACATAGCACACTACTGTATTCTGCCAATATTCAATCTCAGAAGTAATATCTTCCAGCTCGATTTCAACAAATGATGATTCACCTAGTGTGGTTGGAGTCACATAGTCCAGTTTGAATCCTGCATTGACCACTTTTGCAATATCAAAGTTATCCCATACTGATCTCTTCAGTTCGGGAATTCCCAATTCCTTTTCTACTGCCTCAGCCCAAGATTTCCTTCTGCTACTAGTAGGTTTTGATTTCCTACTAGCATCTAGTTCCACATCCATCCATTGTTGTTGTGCCTCCTTTTGTTTTGCTTTCAGAGCAATTTTATCAAACACTAGGAACTGCAACTGGATCTGTAGTCACTGTTCCATTGGCTGCCGCTGGGACTTGGTTATTTACAGCAATCGGTGTCTCACCTATCTCATTCCGTGTCCCTTCTGCAAATCCTACAGATCTGGACTCATTAGTAGCTGGTGATGTGCTTTTTACCCCATCCTGAACCTTTGATTGTTGATTCTCCATTGCTCTCCTAGTTATCATGCTTGCTGCTGCGATTGGTTTCTGTCCTCTTAAGTCTGCTGTTTTCGAATTCTGAGCTTCCATTGCCATTTGCGCCTTTAGAGATGGCTGTCGAACCCTCTTGCCCTTGGCTGGCGCACTTTAGCTAAAATGCACCGAGAGAGAAGGAGACATCTCTTTTAGCTCAATCAAATGTTTTCATAAGTTGTTATTAGGAATTTGTGCACTGTATTTTTGGCTTACTTTAAAGATTTATGGTAACGATGGCGATGTAAGCACTGAATTAGATAAAAAGTAGTGCGGATGTAATGGCAGATGAGTAGTACTTTGGTCGGAATTTGTATGTCATTTTGGCCTTATTAAAAGGCATATATTATTCAAAGATGTATTGTTTCTGGCCCAGAAGTAGTCCACAATTTCAACAATGTTTTGAAGATTTGATCTTCTGAAAGTCTTCTTTTGGTTCTGAGATTGTTGATATTGTGAGAAATATATGGGAAAAATATAATTGAATTGTGTATCTAAATTGTTACATTGAGACCCTATTTATAGACAATACATTGGAATCCTTTTCTAACTAGGATTCCTATTCCTATTCTTCTTCCTATTCTTATTCCTATTCTAAGTAGGAATATATATACTTATTTCTTTTCTAACAGATATTATTGGCTATATATGTGGTGCATACTTTGAAGCTTAAGTTGATGACTAAATCCAGGGAACGAGATGTTAGAATCAGATTACTATTAGTTCATGTGCAGTTAGGGCCATCAAAATGTTAGTAGTGAACAAATTGCTGTTTCTCAAATTTATTTGGTGCTACATTGGCCAACTTCTGTGTAAATAGTCTTAACAAAAATTGAATATGAGATAGCGCCAGCTTCTTTCTCTTACCTATCCCATATTGCCTAGTCTAGGACTAGTTTATGTTTCCTGGTCAAAAACCTATCATCACCCTTCCATGTTTCTTTTATTGGGGAAGGGGAGAATTTGAAAGAATGCGCATTTAGTGTTTAGTCTGGCTTTGAAATTTCTCTGCTGTTCATAACTGACCTATTTTTTAGGGACTAGAAAAATTGTTGGTTGGCCAGTCGCCTCGTCTAAAGAGATTCCTGTTACCACAAGTATATTTGCTACTGAGAGGTAATGGTTGAGTCATAGGGTAACAAACAGGGTAAATCAGTAAACAAACCGAAGAGGTCATAATACATTATCTGAGGATGTTTTTGGTGCTTCACTGTGATGTGTAAATAGTAGCATTTCTAGAAGAGGAAAAGGAAAAAGTGATCTCTACTTCTCCACCTGGAATTCCTCAAAAATAATTTCACAAGTCAGGGCTATGTTGAAGAACCGTATGACAACACATAAGTGTCTCCAAAATTTGCATCTTAACATGGTCAAAGCAAAATGTTGGCCTGCGGAATCTTTTACAATGTTGAGGAATGTATTATTGTGCTTTTCTTGTCAAACATTCTTGCAAATACTCTTTCAACTAACCATAAACCAGTCCATCAATGAATTTGTACATATTTGAAATCCTGAATTGCAAACTTTTGAGTTTTTGGCCAAAATCATCCCTAAACTATACCCTCAACTTAAACTACATCCTTAGATTATCCTACTTAACAGAAAACATTCCCCAAGTATTTAAAACTTAACCACTTACATCCTTTTGTTAAAAATTTTGTCAAATAATTAATGGATTTTACACAAAAACATATGCCGGTCACACTGCTCTCAGTAAAACTCCTCCCACATAATTTCATTATCCGTTGGAAAAAGCTCCACCCAAAAAAAAATAAAAAATTTTGAGTCCATTATTTGCTGAAAAGAAATAAAGTTAGGATAGTGTTGCAAAGAGACATGATATGCTCTTCTTCTCCTCTACCAACTTAACAAAGCTGAAGCTTAATTTCACATCATTTTCACCTTTTGTAAGGTCAAAATGTAATTAGATCAACAATTTTTCGGGGTAATTTGATATTTGAAGTGATCAAGATTCTGAATTTCATATATGACACTCAAGTATTGTTTCCCATTATTAAAAGTAAAAGTCTCAAGTCGCCACCATTTCTTGCAGATTCAATGTGAATAAAATATTTCAACTGGTATTTTTTTAATATCAAATCAAATGAAAAATAAATTAAAACAAAATTGCTAATAAAAGGATCTGCATAATGCCAAGTGTTGTTGCCAAAAAGAATTCACAATAATAATTTAGATGTATCTCGGAATGAAGAGATTTTTTTAATCTTTGGTGATTTAGGGAGTTTTTCTTAGAGTATTATGAATTACACATATTTTGTATGAATTTGGTTAATCTTTTGTCAAATTTTAATAGAAGGATGGAAGTTGTTAAGTTTAAAATACTTGAAGGATGTTTTTTGTTAAGAAGAATAATACAAGGATGTAATTTAAGTTAGGGGTGTAGTTTAAGAATGTTTTTGGCCAAAAACTCCAAACGTTTCATTAACCCCATGAAGGAACACTCAATTTGTATTTTAGATTTCCATAACTTCAGTTCCCCTCTTGTTTCACAAACTCTGTTCATCTCCACTATTAAGTTGGTGTCTCATCCTTATTTTATCACTAGGAAAGTATACCTGGAAATTTAACTTTGTATACTACTGCTACCACACCTTTTTACCGAACTATTTGGGTTTCAGGAGGAATTTGAAGCGCACGCTGAGAAAGCTAAGACATTGCCCGAGAGTACCACCAATGAGAACAAGCTTATTCTTTACGGGCTTTACAAGCAAGCCACCGTTGGCAATGTCAACACAAGTGAGTATAATGCTTGAAATGTCTTATGCATATGTACTTGCTGTCTCAAACTAGCTACAATTTGTTCTTACGCCCTTTCTTATGGGCAGGCCGTCCTGGCATATTCAACATGAGAGACAGAGCAAAGTGGGATGCATGGAAGGCTGTTGAAGGTATGTGATCTAACAGTGTTCAGATTGATTTCCTTTCTCTTGGTTGTATGAGAAACACAACTAACTGCACCGTATGCATCTATGGCAGGAAAATCCACCGATGAAGCCATGAACGACTACATCACCAAGGTGAAACAGTTGCTGGAAGAAGGTGCAGCTTCAGCATAAGGCTCATCTATCTATGTTGTTAAATTGTTATTGGAATTGGACTATGTGGCTTGTCTGAATTTAGTGTAACAGCAGGTGTATGCTTTTCCTGGCTAGGAAAAAAATTACTGCTATAAGTATGTTTGAACCTTCTATCAATAAACCCCTTAAAAAATTTGAATTTGGTTTCTTTATATTGAGTGATTAACAACTTGGTTCAAAACCTTATTGCACTGCTTGACAGAAATAGAAACAGAGATGGTTGAAAGTTACTCCCTCTTGAAATCTTTACTTTTCTCTTTTAATTAACATATCAAGAAAAAAAATATTATTTTTTCCTATTTTATCTTCAATATAAATTACTTATTGTTACTATACATTAATTAATAGGTATTGTGATAAAATGAAGGGAGTATTATATTTTAGGTAGAGTATCTTAAGAGGTTACCAAAGATATGGAGGATGAAATTGTAAAAGATTTAGCCAAGCTATTTTAAATGATAAATTATATAGTTAGGGATGATTTTTTATTTATTTTATTTTATTTTCCACCCATCAAAACCCGCATTGAAGCTCTAACTAAATTTGAATTACATGCAGGGCTGTTTGATAATTGATAGTAACACATCCTTAACTATCCTTTTAGTTAGGGATGATTGACTTATGAACTCATGTCCACAACTAGGTAGAGGAGAAAAAAAATCACCTAATTTTTACAAGACAAGATCCATAATTTTAAAATTTGAAAAAAAAAAATCGGTGAAGAAATTGTTTGTACCATGTGAAAAACTTTATCAAAAGATAGTTACTACTGTTGTTTGGTTTATTGAACCATGTAATCTTTGTAAAATTATATATATTTGAAAGTTTGTAATAACATATAATTACAAATATTTATTTATATAAGCAACGTGAAGCTATATAACTTATTAATTCAACATCCTATAATATTTTGATATCTTATTCATGAAAAATATGATTTGCTCATTTGCTAAGCTTATTAGTTGAAAAAGTCTTGATAATTTTCACAAAAGATGAGGTTTCCATGTTTAAAAGAATAATAAATACAGCTTAAGAATCCAAATAAAAAATATAAAAATCAATCTGATTTCATATCAAACGGGGTCGTAAAGCCTGGTCCACAAATATTTAATGTTTGCCAGATTTGAGTAGACATGACATTTATCCAGTTGCTAAGGACCATACCATCCTTTCAACTTTTTAATCCAGCAAGACCAGGACCAAGTAAAACTAGTACTATGACAAGCATCCAGATCAGGAATAGTGACATCCAGCAATAATTCTGTCAAAAATCTTCACTCTTTTTAGTACTAGTTAGCATTAATAGTTTGCTTCTGTGAAGCAAATTTATGTGCATAAATGGACTTATCAACCTCATATTGTTCATTCAGTCGGAGCTATCTTGTTAACATAACAGAAAGGACCTATACATCATTTTTTCAATAGCATGGAGGACAAACTAATCGAAAGAGAAACTATATTTTTCAATCATGATTTTACTGAGCATGTTAACACATGACTATTGAACAAAAGGATATCTAGATATGTAATAATCCCTTACACGAGAAGCACCATCTCGAGAAAGGATTCCCTCGAGATCCCCAATAATTCTGGCAAGCCATATCTCTAAATTCCGTTGGATTTCTTTTAAGTTGTTCCGGATGGAGTCAAAGGATCGTTTAGTGGCTAGTTGGGCTTGACCTTCAAATTCGTCCCCGTAATAACTTTTTCCACTGTCAGTTTGTAGTACCATCAGCTTCTGTGCAGTTTCAGATGCACGCTGCTGAAGTCGAAATGCTTCAAGCAAAAACTCTGTCTGTCTTTGGGTCCGGAACTCAGGACTAAGGTTGGGTTCACAGGGATCACTGGCCTGCTGCTAAGAAGGAGGGAAATCATTATCAGTTGTATGTTTGTGTTGGGTAAAAAGCTAATTGTAAGGCCTAGTCGTGCAAGTTAAGAGTATAACCCAACATCTAAATATTTGAGCCAGCAGATGTAATCAAGACTAGTTTATTACCTTCTCCAAAGAAGTCCAACAGATAAAGTAGTCATTACCTAGCCTTATAGATGCATGAGGTAATGCATTTCACACACAAAAAAATGAGTTATGTGTACTTCTTGATCTCGATTCAAACGTACATAGTGTCCATTCTTAGAGAAAGAAACCTAAGCATGCATGCAACAAGCTTTGAAATCTATATGCTAAAATTTTAATCAATAAGCTTGCAGAGATGCAGTAATTACCATTCTTCTGCATAGATCATCGATCTTGCCAGCAAGAGCTTGGTATCTCTTCACTTGCTTCCGCGTTGATGATGGTACCTTAGATAAATCAGTCTTCCCAATTTTTTCCAAATTCAGTAGCTCCTGCTCAAGTAACTTTAGTTTGGAGGAGACTCCTGTTGATTCACCATCTATCTTCCAAGGGGCCTCCCTTCTGAGAAAGCAAAAGGGATCACCCTAGTCAGTTGCTTCAACATCAAAATGCAAACGTCTAAGCATTTCTCTAATCACAGAATGTTTACCTTGCTACAAAATGCTTTAAATGGTGAAGTGAATCGCCAGAATCATACTGCACATCCTGCATTAAGAAAACACATTTTCTTAAGACCCAATAGCATCCTTAATACCAAGCTGGTATTTAGAAGATAGGTATGACATCTCACATAGAAGGAAGAAGCTGAATAAGAGTCAAAAGAACCTCATTTCTCCTACCATCCAAGCTTGAAACTAGAATTCAAGCATTGTGATCTAGATGTTTGTTTCTCTTTTTGCTCTAACCATTGTAAATCTGACCTTATCCCTAACCAGCTCACAAGGGATAGATCAACTAATAGTTAGGTAACTTAGGTTTATTTTTAAGGTTGTCATGTGTTTTCTTTAGCCTTTCTGTTAAAGTTGAAGACAACATAGTGAAATGCTCCAGTTTCCTCTGGTTCCAAATAAATGAAAAGGGTGTCTGTACCTTGTTAAGAAAATCCAGATCTTCTCTTTTATATAATAAAGAGAAAAATGACAAAAGACAAAAAACATAGCCACAAATTGAATGTGTGATCTCTACCTAGTCCAAACTTGACACATCCACCAAGTATAGGGAAAATGTTTCAGTGATCCTTTTGAATGGGAAGATAAGTGCCTGCATTAGAGGCGGCTTTAGGGAGTTCAAGTTTCATGGAGGCACTTGCTTTAATTCGAGGATATGTAACTCTTTACCAAAGATAACATTGTAACTGGAAAAATAAGATACATAGACAGACAAAGACAAGATACAGCTTGCAACAAGAAAGGGAAAGGACATCTTTCCATTGAGGTTGATGAATCTTAAGCAGAAATATAACAGATCGACTAGATGTTGACTGATAACAGCCATCCTTTGCTGATATAAGGATCCATTTTAACCAGAATTGAACTTCCCAAACCAAAGAGGATATATAATTGGATGTCATTAGTTGGTGGAGGGTCAGTGTTCTATGCCAACAAAACGGTCCGTTTTAAACGGATTTCGGATTTCTAGAGTTGATCCGAATACATTTTTTTGAGCTTCCTTCATAACCAGGAAACCAACCTTCATGCAAAGTATTCAACCAAAGGGGACCATTCTTGAAGCAAGAATTGCAAACCTCTAATAGGACGAAAAAGGTGAAAGAAGAAAAGTACGAAACGATGACCTGGATTTCAAGAAGTGGTCCATAACACCAGTATAGGGTAAAAATGAACAGCTGAGATGAGTATTATCTTTCAGTAAACAGAAAACCATATCCTGGGTAGTTTGAACTTTCAGTAGCCACCAAGAAGATCAAACCATTCAAAATTTTAGATAACAGAGACAGGAGTCTCAACAATAAAGACAAATCACAAGACAAGTAGCTTTATCAGAAACAATTAGAACTGGATATTCCTGTGAAATTTTCTAGTATGTGAAGAAAGTTCATAAAGGTTTGTACTTCACCAAGAACTCTATCAGCCGAACATTTTATTACTTAATTTTGTTCATCCTCAATTGCTCTGGATCATCTGTTTCATCAGATATCACATACAAAAACAAATTCCACAGCCCCAAGATGAACAAACAGCTAAACACTAAGAAGAAAGAACATCAGGTGGTACTTAAAGTACAATCCCGTGGTTAAGCAACTTTTTCATAAGTTCCACCATGGAAAACCAAATATAAGACAAACATAAAAGAGACAAACATTAGTCCAAGCTCTTCCTACATATGAAGATCCTGGAAAGGACTTTGTGTTTTTTTTACCACATTATGACAACACTCACTATAAAACCTCAAATAACAACTATAAAGAACAAAAAAAGTTCCCAAAAAGAAAGAATGAATGGATCATACCTGCCAAGGACTAGCTTTTTCAGCCCAAAACTTAGAAGCAGAATTCAAGTATTCTGAGTTAAACCCATTACTCTGTCCATAAACACCACTCATTTGTTCAGCATTAGGAATCCCATTAGATAAGTAACACTCTTCCATCCCTACCCCCAAATCCATCCCTTCAGATATCCCAACTTTCCCAAACCTTAAACCCATTTCAGCATAGCAATCTCCAACACCATCACTCCCACCATCTCCACTTGTACTGTTCTCCATCTCACAACTCCTTCTACTCATAAAGTTCAACATTTCATCTCTTTCACTAATCTCCCTTTTCAAGTCCTCAATATTAGCCCTTAACTCACTTTCCATTGTCTCAAACTGCTCAGCTCTCCCTCTTAACTCAGCAATTTCTTCATCACACTCATCGATCTGTTGTAACAACCTCTTCTCTTCTTGCTGCCAGGCATGTCTATGACTTGCAAAGATTTCCACAACTCTTGCATTTGCCTTTGAATCCTCTTTTCTCCTGAAAAGTAGCTGCTTTAACTGCTCCTCTGTGTCAATAAGCTGAAAAGTTAGCTCCTTGTTGCGGTTCTGAAGCCTTCCAACCAAAGAAACTGCATTTCTTGGTAAAGACCCAAGAAAGATAGCGAAACTTAGACCCAAATATGAGGAGAAAATCTTTTCCAAGTGTTTATTGTTGGGTTTTAAGGAGAAAGGGGAAATGGGGTTTTCTTGTTCTTGTTGTTGATGATGGTGTTGTTGTTGTTGTTGTTCATGTGCCGCCATTACTGGAAAGTTGTCTTCAGTGTGTGTGGGGAAGCTTTTTGGGGTCACCTTTTTCTGGTTTGCTTTTTGGGTTTTTTGAGTGATTCTATTCAAAAACAAGTATCTTTAGGCTTGAGCTCTACACCCCATGTGACCCATTATCTTGTGGTCTCTTTTGCTAATAAGTCCTTTTCATTGTTTTTTGCAAATTTGTAAGAAATGTTTTTGGGATTGAAGTAAAAAGAGGAAAGTGGATATTAGAAGTTAGAACTCTCCAACAAACTATTTTTTGGGGAAAAAGAAGCAGCATAATACTTTTTTGACGGGGTATAATAGATTTAAATATGTATAAAATTGAACAAGCAATCACATGCGATTTATATAGCGTAATATAAGTAGGACGTCATGTAAGACATAAATTGTCATATAGGACGTCATGTAGGACAAATGTGTCCATTTGTTCAATTTTATACAAATTTAAGTGTCTACTTTAGGGGTGTTCACAAGTCGAATTGGATTGGTTATTAGTCAAAACCAAAACCAAATCAACATAATTGGTTTTAAAATTATTAAAACCAAAGCAAATATAATATACATTTATCGGTTTGGTTGTTAACGGTTTCGATTCGGTTTATTAACCGTACACAAAAACAAAAGAAATAATTCATTCAAAACGTGAAAAAGTGACAACAATCCATTCAAAACGAAAAATTGTTAAAATGACTGACATTACAAAACTTTTAATCATTGAATTTACTATGAATAAAGCTTCAAAATTCACTATTTTGTCCTAGAAGGAAGAAATATTGACTTTCAGTCCCCATAAAGAATTGTCATAGACATGCATATACATGAAATCAATAAGATAAATGTTATTACCTTAGATTTTTTTTGCTTTCATAAGTAAATTATAAATAAATTTTGATAAAAACATACGTAAGATCGTTAAAATTGTTTATAAAAATAATATATTATGTATGCATAATAATAAAATATATGTAGATAATTTATCCAATTCCCTAGCTAGGTTTGAAAGGAAAGAGGAACTGCAGCTTGATTTGAGATGAAATCTGGCAATAGCTCTAGGGCATCGTACTTAGGGGATACACACTCGGCTCGCTCATGATTCTGTCTTTAGTCAGTTGGTAACTTTCTGAGCGTTAATGCGCGTAGCCTTGCTTTGCGCTCACCAATGAGCAGTGAAAGTCCTGAAACTTGTTAATTGACTGGCTAACTTCCGAAAGGAACCAGAGCTCTTCTAGCCACTAAGTTTCATTCGGTTATTTCTTCGATTTTTTCGAACAAAATCATAACCAAATCAAATACTATCGATTTATAAAAATCTAAAACCAAACCAAACCAACTATCGATTTATTTAATCGGTTTGGTTCAATTTCTTAGTTTGAATCGTTTTTATCCAAATCGTGGGCACTCCTAGTCTACCGTCAACAATCAAAATTAGAGATCATAGATGTCATTTGAGACTTAGTTAAGGAACACATTTATGTATTATACAAAAACAAAGGGTAAGGAAGAAGAAAGAGAAAAGAGATTATAAGATGGAAAATCGATTTCTTACAGGTAAAGTAAAGTGTAAATAGTCAATTAGTTGAGCTATAAACATTTTGTTCTTCAAAACCTTTAAAGAAAGTTGAGTAGTTTTATTATTAATCAAAATAGTTAGTTATATACGTCATTATTAACTATGGTTTAATATTTAATACGATGAATTAGACTTTTTTTGGGTTATTTTTAATGGTGTCTATTATATATAGTTATTAAGCTACCCATATATGTTTCAACCTCAATTGGAATAGGAGGTTTTATAACTAATTGAGGCTAATGTATATAATTAAAAGAGAATACTTTAAGTGTTAATTTATTTACACGTTTAAATAAAATAGTCTTTGTGTATTTAGACGTTATCTTATTTTTATCCATTTTTACATATTATTTTCTTCTTGCTGCTAATTCATATATGAAAGTGCGATTGAGGAGCCTGTTGTTTTTTGCCTTAATGATTAGCCTTTGCATATTTAAATATTTTTACAGCTTAATATCTTAATTAATTAGCCCTTTTAATTTTTATTCTTAGGCGAAATTACTAGCAAAAAATAGGCATGTAGTATAAAGTGTGTGGCTTAACGATAAAAATTTTTATATGAGAGATTGGTTTTTAAATTTCAATAATACATGCTAAGTGATTTGTTGATAACTCTTGATTTTACATTTAACTTTGAATAAAATTAATTTGTATTGGTAATTAAAAAACAATATTAATAGACGAGAAAAAAGCCAAAATTATTCAAAATTATATTTAATAAACTACCTTTGACCAGTCCTAAACATAAGGGGTCATTTTTCGTGTTCTCTGTAATTCTTATGTCCAAAATTCCACCAAAATAGTACTCCCTCCGTCCACTATTAATTGTCATACTTTCTATTTTTAGAGTCAAACTATAAAAACTTTGACTAACATTTTAGGATATATTTTTCATCATATTGATATGTAAAAAATTGCAATGTATAGTACTTTTCGTATAGTTTTTGAATATCTAAATTTTTTGTTTAAAAAATTGAATTAATGTAATCTAATTTAACTTTGAAAATAAGTCAAATTGACTTTCGAAAAGCGCAACATGACAAATAAAAGTGGACGGAGGGAGTATACATTTTGACTACAAAATGGATCTTGATTGAAGTAGAGACATTTTAATTAAATATTTAGATCATGTTTGTTTTAGGCATAAACAATTTGGAATCAGAATCAACAGTCTGTACAAAGGACCACTTTTATATAAGGCCTTTTTCAGATCTTTAACTGATGGATTTTCAACCAATCAACTCTTAATAGGGTCCAGTTTGATTTATTATTTATTTATATGGTGATTACGATGGAGGTTTTATGAAGATGTTTGAAGTCTAGAAATATAATTACGATATACATTAGAGTAATTAAAGGCATGTATAATGAAGTTAAGATTTGAGTGAGGATCGTAAAAAAGAAACTTTGATCACTTTCCAATCGAGATGAGATACACTAGGAACTAGCTCTCAATTTGTTTTTATTTGCTTTGATGGTCGATGAATTTACATGACATATTCAAGAGGAAGTATCATAATGTATGTTATTTGTAGATGATGTAGTGTTTTATTGAAGAGTCACACTGCTGAATTAATAATAGACTAGAGATTTGAAGACAAATTGTATAGTTTAAATGCTTTTGGATGAGCAGGACTAAAAGAAAACACATGAAATGAAAGTTCAGTGTCGCATCACACAAGGTAAATAGGAAAGTGAGTATTGATACAGAAGTCATCCTCAAAAAAGGAAGTTTCAAGTATCTTAAGTCTATAATTAAAGAGAATGTCGCAGATCATATTAAAGCGAAATTGGTCAAAGGCTTGTGCCTATGCGATAAAAAATGTGTCTTTAATACTTAAAGATAAGTTCAATAGTGTTTGTTAGTCCAAATATATTGTACGAAATAAATTATTGGCTAGTTAAGAACTTGCACTACGGTCTACATAAGTACTACTACTAACTTTAAATAGGAGTATCTATTTTTTAAATATCACTCACTTTATATTCGAACTTTGAACACCTACTTAACTTTCAAGTACTAAACAATTAAAGATTTTTTTAATGTTGATTAAAGTTATACATATATGTTAGTAACGTAAAAACTTGCTCGGTAAAAATTAATTTTTCCATCTTCTACTTTACATGTACAAATATAATTTTTTATAACTTATACATATAAAATTCTAAATTACAATCAATAAATTACATCCAAATGAGGTACCAATTAACCCCAAAGAGTGAGAGGGACTAAATACTTTAAAAAGATAGAAATATTATTTTTGTTCTAATTTAGAATTTGGGGCAAAGCTAGAAGGCTAGCTAGCCTATAGTCTAGGGATAACTTTATGTATAGTTAGGGAAAGCCTATACTATATAGTTATGACACAGTACATTAAATTTCATTGGGAATTGTGCTATATAGTTTCTACTCTTTTCTGCATGGCATCATTTCTGTGCATTAGAATAATTTTAGTCTACATTCATGCAATTATCATATCAATTGTACATGCTCTCTGAAATTATATTTATAATTTTTTGTCCTTCTATGGTGAGAGACAATGTGTAAAATTGATGGCCTAAAGTTAAGATACGTTAATTTTTTTAATAGATTGATCAAATTATGCCCCGCATAGGCTCATCGTCGTAAAGGCGGTCAATCTATTTTTTATTTAGACTATCAATTATATCGTTATCTCTTTTGATCATGGTAAAAAAAATCACCCTTTAACAAGTCGAGTAGAAATCACCACAACCACAATCATAAAAAAATAAATAGAACTAATTTTAAAAAGTTGAATTAGAACTTAGAAAGTAAAATCGTCAAAAATATGAAAAAGAAAAATATGTACATAAAAAATTTAGGAGAAAATCAGTATGGAAGATGTTGGCAAATAACTAAATATACTCATTTATACAACTTCAATCCAATTTACAAAATTAACTTTAAAATTTCTTATTAATAATGATAAAGTACATAAATTGTATGTTACATGTAATAATAGAGTATACTAATTTTGAAACTTTTATTTGGGTGCATAAGACAATGACTTTATTAGTCTTGCCCTTTAGTTATCCATAATATATGTATATATTAGATTTCAAATTTTTGAGTTTGACTGAATTCATATATTCATTATTATATCCATTAATGAATCTAGAATATCAAAAAAAAGGAAGGGAGTGGCCGATAAAATATCTAGAGGGAGTTAATTAATTACTAGTGATATTTTGCGATTTTAATTGGTATTAATTGAGGTTGATCATCGTTAGTGAAAAAAGCAATATTAATCCACTTGTTAATGGCGAGGGCAGGATTGTCCAAACATTAAACAAGAGAAAGTTAAATATTTTTGCATTTTTATGACCTGTTTGGTCAAGTTTCTAAAATTAATTTATTTTAGTAAGTGTAAAAAAATAATACTTTTGTGGTCATTTTGCATTGACCAATAAATTTTTAAAGAACTTTTACACAACAATTAGTGTTTGATCAGATTTTTTCAAAGTGTTTTTAAGTGCATTTTTTTTTCAAAAGTGATCTATAAAAAAATTCTTTTGAAGAAACACTATTTTTTTTCTAGAGAAAAGACATAAATACACCATCAAAGTTGTCCCGTATTTGCATAAAGACATCTTAACTTTCAAAGTGTCTTATTACCCCACAAAACTATTTAATATCTTTGTAAATGAGCCATTTTGACCCATTCTCTCGTCTATGTAGTAGCGCATGTTGCTCACTCCCTATGATAGAATTCAACCCGACCCGACCTTGTTCTTTGAAGAAAGTCGTTTTTCCTTTTCTTTTCTTATTTCTCAACTTTCCTTTCCCTTTTCTTCTTCTAAAAATCTGTAAAAAAAAAAAAAAAAAAAATCAAGAAAAAAAAATGGATTCTTCAGAGCAACGTCATAAAAGGAAAAGGATTTTCAGACCATCTTCTCCAACAGTAACTCTTGTTTATTTCTTCTCTATAAGGTCTTTTGTTTTATGTTTTAGTTTTTTTATTTTTCTTTTCCTTCTTTCTATCAGATTCCTTTTAGTTCCTCTGTTTTTCGACCTGTTTTAGTTGTTTCAAGATTGTTTTTATTGTCGTCTTCTTCTGATTTATTGTCTACTTCACAATCATTTCAAGATTTTGGTAGTAGTTCCTTATTGCATTTACAAATTGAGGGTCGGGTTTTGTTTCCCGATCATGTTTTGTCCATGAAATCGAAAAATTAGGGCTAACAATGGCTATTTTAGGTTTAAAATTGAGGAAAATGACATAAATTAATTAAATAATTAATAATAAGGAAAGAAAATGACACGTGGCACTTTAAAATTGGTCCATGGCAGTGAAAACACTGAATGACGCGCCTCATGTGCGTGGTAACAACCCAGACGAGGAAATGGGTCAAAATGACCCATTTACAACGATATTAAATAGTTATGTGGGGTGATAGGACACTTTGAAAGTTAAGATGTATTTATGCAAATACGGGACAACTTTAATGGTGTATTTATGTCTTTTCTCTTTTTTCTAACTTATGCTACTTCAGAAACGCTTATTTTCTTCGCAAAGCTTGACCACACCTTCTTTTATAAAGTAAGCACTTTTGGTCGCCCAAAAACTTAGTCAATCAAATTACAACTCATATTTTAAAAGAAATACATTTAAATTAAAAAAATATTCACAAAGAATATGATCCAACATAACTCGAACTTCAACTTTAACTTTAATTTTTTTTAAAATAAAATGAACATCTTTATATTTTCATAACCGAACATCCCCCTTAAATTACTCCAAAATTAAATCAACAGATATTTATTTTTTTCAAAAACCAAAAATCTTAGACCCCATAAAGAAAATAAACTGACAAAGTGAAAAAGGTGTAATCATTTCAATTCAAAAAGGTAAATTGCCAAAATCTGTATCTCATTTTTATTATTTTTTGCTGCAAAATCGTACTCATGTATTTTGGACATATAATGACAGTATTGACCCCTGACAACATCATGTGTGATAAAGGAGAATCAAAATCTGAGGGCTTACCTGTCATTTGCCTATTGTGTTTAAAGTTTCATTAGCCTTACTAATTAGGTTTATTAATACATATTGTATCCCTTAAATTTGTAGTGTACCACAGATAATTGCAAGTTCAAAATGAAACAAGAACGTTTTAATCATTAATAGCTAGGGTCAAATATATTTCTACTTTGTATATTAGTTTAAATGGTCCTTATATGTCTTTAAAACTTCATGAAAATGTCACTATTCTGATGCTAGGAACGCTCAAAAACCTATAACAACATTATTTTACTCCTCAAAATTAAATTAACTACCATTAATATATAAAATCATCTCAAATGAAATTTAAATAATACATAGTTATACCATCAAGTTAATTTTTCACCTTAGCTGAAACTCCATCATCAATCCTTCTCAAATCAACAATAGTGTTCCCAAATCCCAAATCAACCTCCTTTTGTTAAAATCAACTTAGGTACATAATTTTTAGCTTATAAACTATTTACAATAATATTATGACAATCAAGATAAAGTTATAATGGTTGACGGTCAACAATCGTATAACAAAATTGATAAAGTGGTAATAGAAAAAAATGATAAAATATAAAGTAAAAGAAATCATTTGGTTTTTGTGATTTTATTATGAGCAATGTTATTGGGTGAACGTGTGGAGTAACAACTATTTTCAAGTGGTGTTTTTGAGAATGGAGATCTCGAAACAATTATTATAATAGTGATTGATTCAAAAATACGATAGAAAAAAAAATATATGCACAATTTTACAAAATTTAACCCTCAAGAACAATATTTAAAACATTTTGCATTGTTAACGGACAAATTTGATAATATTTTTCATTCATAATTACTTTGGTGCAAGTAGAGAACATTGATTCGTGTTTTTTGGTGCAGGAATATTCATAAATGTTCCATTGACTAGTCGATGAGGACCATACATGCATATTTATTATTGCCAACTACAATTCATAATTATGGAGTACAATTTATTGACCAACAGTTTAATTATTGGGAAAGGTATATACCCTAGTTGATTTGTTTTGTAGTAAAGGTTGCATGTGTTATTAATTTGAAATTTTATATTTGAATTTTGAGAATAAAATTTTCTTTGATAGAAGTATTTTTACTTTTAAAATGATTTTTTAATTATAATGAAATCAATTGTAATCGAATAAAAGAAAAATGAATTTAAGTTGCATTTGCTTGTTATATTATCCAAATAACAATCTCCATCACGATCCTTAGTATTCTTAATTTATATTCTCTTCCTTTTCTCTTAATTTCAATATTAATCGTCTTATAATTATGTATATCATGACTCAATGACTAATGATCAGAATGTTCGCGTAATTTCTAAAAACATATTCCAAACGAATGAGATAGAACAATAAAAAATACACCAATTTGTTTCAAAATATTATCATGTTTTGCTTTTTGAGAGTCAGTTTGATTGACTTTCAAAACTAAATTTGATTAGATTAATTCTATATTTTAAACTTAAAATTTTGGTATTAAAAAACTATGAGGAAAATACTATAAATTGCAATGTTTCTCATATCAATATAATGAAAAAATACATCCTGAAATGTTGATCAAAGTTCATATCGTTTGACTCTCATAGGTAAAACACGTGTCACAATATTTTTTTTCAACTCGATTCATCTACGAATTTTAACGCCAAACCAAATTCAAATAGCCGATCATTATCTTCCTCTATTTTTGTATATAGCCTCGTCTATGTATTTTCAATCATATTCATTGAGGAATAATATTAATTTTTTCTAGCTTTTATTTTTAATATTATATATCATTTATATTTTTTGTTGGCCAAAAATAGTTGAATTACATTCTAAAATTTTCAAGTCACCAACGATACTACTTGTTGCTGATAGGACATGGGTCATTGGGCCCTAAATATAACTGGTTTCGAAGCCCAATAAAAGTGCTCACATTGGCCCCATCAACCAAGTCTGAAAAATTTGGTATAATAGGAAACAGAGTTTAGCCATAGAATATTATTAATTATTTTTTACCAACTAAAAAATTATATTATAAATGACATATAATTATCTTGTATGCCTCTCACTTACAAAAAAAACATTAGTAATAATTTCACTCGGAAATTAGTTTTAACATTATTATTTAAGCTACATTTAATTTTCTAAATTATTTAATTAGTAATCAGTATTGACAAACTTCAGATAAAAGTGTTACTATTCTGAAAATCCACTAAGTGCTTACAAAGTTACAACCTTCCCTTTCTTTAATGATGACGTGAACGTCAGTGCTTTAACAATACAATATATTTGAAATTGAAGTCTCATGATTTTACTAACTTGAAGGACATGATCAAAGTGATTGACTCAATCATATGAATTTATTTTTTTCATTAGCCTGAGAACTCATTTGTATAAAGTTTGAACCAATAAAAGGTTTATTGTAAAGTGTTTTGTATGTTTTGAGAAAAATAATTAAAGATTAAGATGTTTGAAGATTTTAAGACTGTTAGACTAAACTTCAAACAAGAATATTTGAAGTTTGTTTACTTTTAGATTGTTTGAAGTCAGGTTTTTAATAAGCCAAACTTTAGATACATATGTTCAAACTTCAAAAATCTTGCATAAAATTTGTTATTTTTAGACTTACCACATTAGTCACATATTTTAAAAGTTGATTTTAAAGTGGCTAAACTTATAAAATTTATGTAATGTAGCTATGCATTAAATATAGGTTCCCAAATCGATTATGTGCCATTAGAATATTGATTACAAACCACCATAATAATATCAATAACATACCCATATAACTTTATAGGTCTTATTTCAGAAGCGGACCACATGTATAGATGGGATGCACGTGCATATGTTAATTTTAGAATAAATCATGAAAGCTCAGAAGTGCACCTTGGACTGCTGGCTTAAGCCAATGCACCAACCTGCGTGATCAGGAGTCGATCCCGACTAGAACCTTACTTAGATAGGGGATTCGAAGACATGACCATCGAGTGCAACAAACCCATCTTGACCATTAAGCTATCACACTCAATTATTTTAAGAAAGTTAAACTCTACCTATTACTTAGCGGCCTAAGGTTATATTATAACAAAGTAAAGTTAAAGTATTAGTGTAAGCTCATATTTGATTTATATATTTTTTGGTTTCTTATCTGGTGTCCGATACCACATTGAATCCCGACTAAATTTGGATCCGCACCAGAAAGTCCCACATTGAAAGTAAAGCGCTCCCTAACAAGGGGACTCGAATCGAGACCTCTTGGTTAAGGATGAAGGAGTACTTACCACTCTATCACATTCCTCGTTGGTGTATTTAATATATTTATTATTGTTCAAGTTATTAGTGATCAATCAAATGCAACATTATCCACTAATTGTCATTGAATATTTCACACTATAATCTTATCCCTAATTATGAATAGAAAGAAAAGATTATTTTTGACATTTAAGTTTTTGAAAGAGAAAATAAAACACAAGTAAAAGTTATCCATACAAGTATTGGGTTGGTTGTGTAATTTCAAAAATTGAAAACGACCATATGTTAAAATAAAAAAATCAGCCTCCTTTTTTTCCGTTCCCAAAATTTTGAACTCCAAAGAGTTCAAATCCGATATCAGAAAAAAATTCATACTAAAATCGGAAAGAGCAGGTGAAAACTTTACTGGCAACACTGTCGGTTCTTCACCTCACATCTCGAATCCTTCCTCAACGGCTTCTGTCGGTTTGCTTCAGTTCAAAGATTTCCTTTTTTGGTGTTTTGTGCATATATTTCTATGTGAGTTTTGTGTGTTATCTTTCTGTCTTGTTGTTGTTTATTTGGTGTTAAGTTCCAATTTTTTCGCCTGAAATATTGTTCAATCCCTTTTTAGCTTTGTGGGTATTCTGAAATTGAGATTAATTTTGAGTTCTTCTTCTGAATTTCACATTTTCTTGAATTTGTACGAGCTGATTCTTTGACCCTTTTGATATTGGGACACTAAATGAATGAAAATGGGTTTGAATTTCTTTGATGTCAGGTAAATCTAGGTGATATATTGGCTCAGTATTATGTCGCTGTTAAGTAGATTTTTCTATAGAAGGCCCCCAGATGGGTTGCTGGAACTTGATGATAGAGTATATGGTAAAGGAACCCAGCTTTGACTTTATAATATATTTTTTTATTGAACATTGGAAGTGCATTGTAGTTTTCTCAACATCTTTTTATCTTGTGTTGAATATCTGCAGTTTTTGATTCTTGTTTTTCGACTGAAGTACTGCCTGAGGGAATTTATCAGCTTTACTTGCACGAAATCATAAATGAACTACATGAGGAATTTCCAGATTCCTCCTTTCTTGCTTTCAATTTCAGAGAAGGCGAGAAAAGGAGCCAGTTTGCGGAGATTTTATGCGAGTATGATGTAACTGTAATGGATTACCCAAGGCAATATGAAGGCTGTCCGGTACTGCCATTGTCTTTGATACACCATTTTCTATGTATCTGTGAGAGTTGGCTTTCTCTTCAAAATCATAACAATGTAATTTTGTTACACTGTGAGAGAGGTGGTTGGCCCCTTCTAGCCTTCATTTTGGCCAGTTTCTTGGTTTTCAGAAAGTTACAAAGTGGAGAGAGAAAAACTCTCGAGATGGTTTATCGTGAGGCGCCTAAAGGCTTATCGCAATTGTTGTCACCTTTGAACCCATTCCCTTCTCAGCTTCGTTACCTGCAATATATATCAAGAAGAAATATATCTCCCGAGTGGCCTCCTCCTGAACAAGCTCTTTCTTTGGATTGCCTCATTCTTCGTGCCATTCCAAGATTTGACAATCAAAAAGGGTGTAGGCCAATTGTGCGCATTTTTGGAAGGAACCTTCTCAGCAAGGATGGATTGTCAACTCATATGTTGTACTCCATGCCGAAGAAAGGTAGAAGCCTTCGACATTATCGCCAGGTGAAAAATTGCTATCACTGCATCTTGTTTATTGTCTTCTTCAATTCTGCTGTGTGGCAATATGATTGTTATCCTTTTGCAGAAGGACAGTGATGTCATCAAGATTGATATTCAGTGTTTGGTGCAAGGAGATGTAGTTTTGGAGTGTGTCCACTTAGACCTGGATTCTGAAAGGGAAGTCATGATGTTCCGTATTGTGTTTAACACCGCTTTTATTCGGTCTAACATTTTGATGTTAAACTGTGATAACCTGGATATTCTATGGGATTCAAAGGCACGCTATCCAAAAGGCTTTCGAGCTGAGGTGAATACTTTCTTACAAACTGTCTGATTAGTGTTGTTTTATTGGATCACCTTTGCTCGTCATATTTCTCCTCTAACTTATACTTCCTGCTTTGCAGGTTTTATTTGGTGATGTTGAGAGCATATCTCCACTAAAAGCTCCCACTGCAGCTCTAAATGGTGAGGAGATTGGTGGACTTCCTATTGAAGCTTTTTCAAGAGTACAAGAACTTTTTAGTGGTGCTGATTGGGTTGATACTGGTGATGATGCTGCGTTGTGGTTGTTTAAACAGCTATCGGTGCTGAATGATATGAAAGATTTGTCAATTTTGCAAAGTAGGATGAGTGGGTATTCGTCCCCATTTGATTCTGAAGAAGAAAATAATGCATCGAGCATTGCTGATAGTTTGGATTTTCTGGACTCAGAGAAAGCTAGTAGTCTTACTTATGCTAATACAACAGATGTCAATTTTTTAGATGAACAGGATTCAGCTTCTGATGGAACTTCTGATCCCAAGATTTCTGAGGGTCAAATGAAGCTTTCAAAGTCAGATATTGGTCCTGTTCAGTCTCTTTCTGAAAGTAACTGTCAATTGGATACTGCCATTGCTCCTGAACATTTAAAGGGAGTTCGAGTTTGCGATACAAGGACTTCCTCTTCTTCTCCGCTACCTTCACCACCTCCGTCACCTGCCCCTGTGATTTCTAGTATAAAAGTCACTCAATCATCAGCTCCATCTCCCCCTTCACCACCCTCTCTGTTTGGTTCTCCTAGCAAGGAGGTCTCATTACCTCCTCCGCCTCCTCCACCACCACCACCTCCTCCTATAATTGGTGGCCCTTCTTCTGTCCCACGTACTCCTCCGCTTCCACCACTTGCAAGTTCTAATAGATCACCTCCACCTCCACCTCCACCACCACCACCACCACCACCACCGCCTTCAATTGGTAGCCATAGAGAACATTCACCGCCAAGACAACTTACTTCTTCAGCTTCCCCTGATAGCTTTTCTAGAGGACCTCCGCCACCTCCACCACCTCCACCACTTCCTAATAAGAGCTTTTTATGCTCTTCTGCTCCTCCACATCCACCTCCTGTCCCTACGTTTTCTACTTCTAAAAGTGCCTTGCCTCCACCTCCTCCTCCTCCTTCTCGGGGGCCATCTAACTGTAATTTATCAGCTCCTCCTCCACCCCCTCCCCCTCCCCCTCCCCCTTTCATGTCATCTAAGTGTTCACCCTTGCCTTGTGCAACTCCCCTGCCTCCCCCACCTCCCCCACCTCCCCCGCCTACCCCTTCAGCCCTTTTCAAAGGCCCTCCACCTCCCGCACCACCTCCACCTCCGTCCTCTACTTCAAATAGGCAAACTCCGTTGGCACCTCCACCGCCACCGCCTCCACCTCCATCCTCTACGTCAAAAAGTCCAACTTCGCTGGCACCTCCACCGCCACCACCTCCACCTCCATCCTCTACGTCAAATAGGCCAACTCTGTTGGCACCTCCACCGCCACCGCCTCCACCTCCATCTTCTTCATCAAATAGGCCAACTCCGTTGGCACCGCCACCGCCACCACCTCCACCGTCAAGCAATTCTACAAGGCCACCTGCACCTCCTCCACCTCCTTTGGGAGTTCCTAGGCAAGGTTCCACTCCACCAGCACCTCCACCAGCACCAAAGGCTCCTAATGCTCCACCACCCCCTAGGCGGGGTTTGACACCCACTCCACCTCCCCCGCCTGGTGGAAAGGGCCTTAATGTGCCAGCTCCACCACCTCCATCTACTGGACGTGTAAGAGCCTCTGTAGGTTCAACTGCTCTAGGGAAAGGGCGAGGTACAGGAGATACTTCAATTCCTCCTAAAAAAGCTTCATTGAAGCCCTTACATTGGTCGAAAGTTACACGGGCTATGCAAGGGAGTTTATGGGCTGATACGCACAACAAGGAAAATACTTCCAGGTATGAAGATTCTATTTTTGGGGATGAAAAATTACAATGAGAACTTTCTGTGTCATTTCAAGTTAATATTCAGAGCTAAGTTGTTTGCTATTTCTTGTGTCTCGTGAAACCCCTTTACAGGTTGTCATAAGCACTATCATTCTCATGGTTTCAACTTCTAATGCTTAATAGATTGCAGATATACTAGTTCTGAGCACTTTGAGCTTAACGTAGTTTGTGTTGGGTTCTGCAATTTTTGTTTGTTATCTGTCTGTTATGGGTAGTTCTGATAAGATTTTATTAATGTACATGACAGAGCACCTGAAATTGATATTACGGAGCTTGAAAATTTGTTTTCAGTGGCTTCAGCTACTGATGGCACTAGCAAAGGTGGAGGCCGACGTGGTTCAAAAATCAACAAACCAGAAAAAGTGCAATTGGCAAGTTATATATGCTTGATTTTGTTTCCAGTCTCTACAACTGTTATTCTCCAGTACCTCTCCTATGTGGTTTGCGAGCTATTGCATAGGAGCGAGAGTTTTACCCTGTGCGCACCCAAAGGGTAGTGGCTGCGGGTTTCCCTTGTCATAAAAAAAAAAAAACTGTTATTCTCCAGTAGGCATTATCCAGCAAGTCTTTCATGTAGTAAAGTGAGTGTTGTAGGATGAATGTATCTCCTTCCTTTACTAGTTTAACAAAACAATTATTATTAGATAGGTTTTAAAGAGGGCTTTTTGTGGTAACTTGTGGCTAACAAGGTGGAAGAAAAGAAGTGGACAGAAAGGCTTAAATGGGTTTAACATAGGTGACGTTTTGAAACAAGCATGCCCATATAGAGAAGAACTTGTGTTTTTTCAACCTGGATGTGGGTGATTACATAAACTTTCGGTGGAAAAGTCCTACTTTCTCCATCCTGTAGGTAACACCATTTCTGTTTCATAAAAGTTAAGATAATTATCTTTGACTGGAGGAATATCCTAGGGTAAGGTCCTTCATCTCCAACCATAAGGTTGGGCGTTTGATTAACCAAGGGATAAAGGGGGAAACCACTCTTGGGCCTCCTAGGCAGAGGGTTTAGTGGATGGGGTCAATCATATAAAAAGAATAATGGTTGCCTTTGAAAAATTCTTAAAGGTTGTGTTAATACTTTGAGATGTAAATTCATGTAACAGAGTAATTTTATTAGGCTGCGATACATGTCTAGATCTAATGAAAGAGTTGCGGAGGCTGTGCTCATGATGGGCACTGTGTCCCATGGGGATTGCCATTGACCACTAATGAATTGCAGTTCACTTGCTTCTAAATTTATCTGTTAGTGCTAAATTGGGAAAGATATAGAACACTTCTATAGAAAGAAACTATTAGTTTTCAAAGCTTTCACTATATAATATGAGATCAGTATGGAATAGTTGGTGAACAGTCTATTGGTGTTGGCTTCTTTTTCTTCCTGAGGTATTGGAGGCTTATTTTACAGAACTCCCATTATTTATAGTGAAAGACTGGAAGTGTTACATTTTGGTCTAACTGTTAAAAGATCGGGATGATTTCTTAACATATGCTTTTGCCAGATTGATTTGCGCAGGGCATACAACTGTGAAATCATGCTTACAAAAATCAAGATTCCCCTGCCTGATATGCTTGTGAGTTCTTTTTGTGTCTTCTTGTTTCTACTATCAGCTTCAATACTTTTATCTATTGCACTAATTTATGTCTTCTAGCTAACAGGTGGCTCTTTTGATAATAGCCTTTTATTGTTTATCAGATGAAACTATTAGATTATGTGATCTTTACTTGGGCTTTAGGACAATCAGAGATTTTAGAAATTGAGCTGCTTATAATTTAAAAAGTAACACAAACTAAACAGCCATTAAAATTAACGACTTCCGACGTGTTATCAATTGAAATCAAGTAACAAATAATATATACAATTGAATGCATATGTTGTATGACTTTATTTTCCAAAAGATTACAATTTGTATTATAGTTTTTTCAATCCCTTTGTACATTTGCTAAAACTATAGAAGTATGTATCTGATGAATCAAATAGATATGCAAAATTATTGAATCAGCTTAATGGGTTTGACTAAAAGTCAATTCTCAACAAAAAAAAAGGGAAAAGATTGTTGTATCTTGTATGTATTGAACTCTACATGCTTTAATCTTTTTACTTGATCAAAAATATTATATTATGTATTGAACTCTAAATTGAAGTATCTTCATTTCTGCTTAATAAAAGTACAATATATGGATTAACTATCTATATTATTTCTCAACAAAGGAATGAAGAACGTATAGATTGGTTAACTACACATAACATTTAGGTCATACTCAGAGGAGTTTGGTAGTTTGACTATCTTTATGATAGCCGTTAACCTATCACAGTTCTCCTTGTAATTCAGTTTCGAGTTAGTTATGCTTTTCTCATATTTATGGAGTTTAATGAGCACTTTAGAGTGTGGCCAAGTGGTTTTTCTAGTAGCGAATAAAACAAAGACTAGGTGGTTTTCCTCATCTGATTGCATTTTGGAGGGCATAGTTCCCCGTACCTATGTTGGTAGGAGGTGTCAAGTACCCTATAAATTAGTCAAGATACGTGCACAAGTAGGATCGCACACTATCATTATTTGAAATATTTTTTAGCCAGAGTTCA
Organism: Solanum piurae; assembly: GCA_029582685.1. Taxonomy (NCBI): domain Eukaryota; kingdom Viridiplantae; phylum Streptophyta; class Magnoliopsida; order Solanales; family Solanaceae; genus Solanum; species Solanum piurae. The sequence goes on along the minus strand of JAJOOO010009882.1, from coordinate 13,678 downwards.
ATGAAATGAATAAGGAGACCTTATCTTTTGTACAAGGAGAAAATGAGCTTTGTATGGAAGTAGAAGTTCTTGTAAAAAGAGCTAGCTGTAGAACTATTAATCCAAAAGACATTTTTATTCTTTATATTTTTGATAATTTTATTGAGTTGAAAAGATCTTGTAATTTCACCGAACTTGAAGAGATCAAAATTAAACTCTTATGGATATTTTTCTGTTGAAATTCAAAGGAATCATGATACAAATTGTATAAAATATTCTATCCTTTGGCTTTGTGGTCAAAATCATGTTTCATAATGCACAGTATCAATATGCTGATTCATGCATGTGTTCAATAAGTGTAATGACTAATGAACATTTCTTTAGGATGCTCATGCATGGTTTTTTTGGAAGTTCTTTTTTCTTTATTTTGAGTTTTAATGGAGGTACATTGAAATGAATGAAATATTTGCCATGGATTTCTTTTTACTACTCCCTCAGTCCCAATTTATGTGGCACTTTTCGTTTTTCGAGAGTCAAACAATTTAAGTTTGACCGGATAGACTTGTTTGAATCTTGAAATCCGAAAAGTGCCACATAAAATGGGACGGAGGGAGTAATATTATAACAACAGTTGCACCTCAATTCCAAACAAGTTGGGGTCCGCTATATGAATACTCGCGGCCAGTATTATGCAAATGCAAATAAAAGTTCTTTTTACAAAGGAAAATTTACCCTGGATTTCTTACAAATTATATTTGTATGCATGTCTTACAGAATGCTATTTTGGCTTTGGATTCATCAGCTCTGGACATTGATCAGGTTGAAAATCTGATAAAATTTTGCCCAACAAAAGAAGAAATGGAGACACTGAGGGTATAATCTCTTTCTCATCCTACAGTGCTTGCCTATCATGGCAAAGTTTAAGTTACAATAATATTCTTATAATGTTTGTCTAGTCATTTATTTTGAGTTCACAAGTAATATTAGAGATATGTTCTGAAGTTTGCTTCGATTCTTCTTTTAACTTTTTTTGTTTAGAGAAAATACTCCATATTGAAGTTTTTTGCCAATAGTATTTGGAAACAAGAGTCAAAACCTTCACATTTTGCAATTGTATTTAACGTTAGAATACTAGTTAAGTGAGTCATAGGAACAGCAGTAGCCTATAATTTTGTTGATGTGCCATTTGTTGCAAGTAGCTGTGCAGATTGATGCCCATAATTCATGACCCATTTGGCGGTTTCATGCTTATACAGTATGTACTTGCATCTATGCTGCGCATGCATGCTCATGTGTCTGTTTCAATATCTAATCATGCAGATACCTATTTCTGACGACTTCCTTTCCTGGTGGGTGTGGATGTGTATAAACATAGGCATATATCATAGTCTTTTGTGTATGTAGATCCATACTTGTTTCTGCCTGATTTCCCCCTCTCTTTGTGAACTTAGTTGTGCTAGTTTCTTGACAGTCTATACTTGCCATTTGATAGTTAATTGTTATTTTTGATTTCACAATTTGATCTTACTGTTTATGTTCTATTTTCCAGAACTATAATGGGGACAAGGGGATGCTTGGAAAGTGTGAGCAGGTCTTCTCCAATTTGACCATATATGTGGGGAAGTACAAATTTCTCTATCCTTTAAGTTATAAGTAATTAACCGGATTAGTAATACCTGTTTCAGTTTTTCCTGGAGCTGATGAAGGTCCCACGAGTTGAGTCCAAGTTACGAGTGTTTTCATTTACTATCACTTTCTCTAATCAGGTATTTGCTCTTGTACTTGTTAGTGATCTAATGTCTATGGATTCTGCCATTAATTTTTCTGTTGACTATAATATGTTGACTTGTTCAGGTGAAAGACTTGAGAAGTAACCTGAGTACACTTAATGATGCTACTAGAGAGGTATTTTTAATACCTTATGAAGTTTGATTTGGCACATTCCGATTTAACTAGATTCTAACTGTATTTCCTGGTCGAGTAGGTGAAAGAATCTGCCAAATTACGTCAGATAATGCAGACCATTCTAACATTGGGAAATGCACTGAATCAGGGTACAGCACGAGGTACAGTTTTCTAAGATCTAAATCTCTACAAGAAAACAATCAGTTGTTGGGTGGAGGCACTGTGACTAACATCTTTGTTTCGTAATTACATTGCAGGATCTGCTGTAGGGTTCAAGTTGGACAGTCTTCTTAAACTTTCTGACACTCGTGCTAGAAACAACAAAATGACCTTGATGCATTATCTGTGCAAGGTAGAATTACTGCATTATGATGCCTTTCTGTTTTTACCTTTATGTACTAGTATTGATCAATTAGCTCTGAATTGGGAAGAAAAGAAGGTGACTTAAGCGTAAGTTGAATCAGATTAGTTTTGGTTCAATGATGATTGTTGAGTAGCTCATGATTGGATTGAAAAAGTGCCAAGTTTATTTGAGGTCTATGTCATAACCCATCTTAAAACTGCCACAGTTCCGCTCATGATACAAGGGCGATAAGGTTGCCATGAAGGGGGCTACTTTAGAGGAGGCGAGCGCTTTCAAGGTTTCAACACTCAAAGTCAAATGATTCTTTGTTTAAGTTTTAATAAGAAAGTTAAAGAAATTGGGGAATCGTTCCATGTTAGGCATGGCTGGTAGGCGTGGTAGTTTTGGCACAAGAGGATGCTACGAAGATGAAGCATGCATGAGGCATGGTGAAGAAGCACTAGTGGGAGCCATAGTGTACAAGCACGGTTCACAAACATAAGTGTGGCATGATGCGCAACAAAGCCATGGACCAGGCTAACAGAGAGGAGGCAAGGAATTTCAAGGTTTTGAAATTCAAGGTCAAACGATTCGCTGTCTTAGTAGTAACGGAAAGGAAATTAGGAACCGTTTCATGGAGGCATGGCTGGTATGGGTGATAGTGTTAGCACAAGAGCATGGTCTGATGATGTAGCATGCACAAGGCATGGTGAAGCACAAGTGGGAGCCATAGTGCACAAGCAAGGCTCACCACATAAGTATGGCATGGTTCTACACAAAATCAAGGAAGATGTGTGAGGTTTTAGAATGCTTGGTAGTACACTTAGTAGTTCGGGAATTACTAGAACTGTTGGTGGGTTGATTGATCCATATCATTTACAAAGGAGAGATTACTCCAGCAAAAGAGGTTAAGCATAGCTAAATGCCACACATGCATCTAATTCATACGTTGTCGTAGTGTAGTGCCTATCATTGGGGATTGTTGGTTAAGTGCTGCACTTGACGCTAGTACGACAGTAGGTCGGTGATAGCTAGATCCAGTATCAACTTCAATACTCTAAAATGAAATAGAAGATCAAACATGAAATTAGGCATACAAGACTATCTAAATAGAAATTAAAAATTTCAAGCTTAGTATCTTGCCAAATGAAACAATTGGAAATAAAATACACACAAAAAATCTATTAAATCGCCCAAAGGAAAGTCCAAGTGTGTATAGGTGCTTCTGTTGAGCACTCAAACAAGAAGGCGGCGTCAAGGCGGTGTAGCAGAATTGGAGAGAAGGGTTTATTCATTATTAAGGAGACCAAATTGCAATAAGAGAACTCAAGGAGAGGAAAGTCAGCTCTTAAAGATGATTATAAAAAAAAGAAGCTCTTAAAGATGAAAATCTGAAAACTAATCCATCTTATATCGTTCATTTTATTTTCAACATTTTTCCAGTTGCATTGTTCTTTATTTTGTTCTACTTCTCTCTTCTCTTATATTGAAGTGCCTAAGGTTCATTTTCTTAAATTGTATCTCCAAATCCATCCCTGTTCATTATTTCGGGGCGTCAAGTATTTATGAGCCTATCAGCTGTGAAGTGCGCTCAAGTGGGAATAGGCTAAAAGGAAGGTTATATGATGTTTATATCTTAAAATTATCTCTCCCACTGGTCGACTGGTGCAAATAGATTGACTGCCGGAAATGTTCAAGTTATTTCATCTGCACAGGCTTATACAAGAGTGCGAGAGATATTACCGGATACTCCGTAAGTTATAAACCACTTCAAATTTTTGTTTTAGAGAAGAGATAAAGTTATCCTCGCTCACAGATTTGAATTGAAAAAGCAAACCCAGATTCTTTTTAGCTAGACTCTATAGTCTGGTCCCTGTCTTTGTTAAGGTTTGATTGTTATCTAAGTTTCATTTTGGCCGCCTAAGGATAAATTTGCTAAAGTCTTTTATTTGGACAAATTTTTGATCAATGAGAAGATAGCCTTCCATATATTTCGATATGGATCCCTAAGGTACTGAGAAAGGTGGGTTTTTCCACTTGGCTAGCAACAAGAGGGGTGATCTTGATGGATGATAATAGAATGAAGAGAAGAATTACTTATGTTGGGTGGTGTTTTATGTGTAAGGCATCGGGTGAAGACGCGAATCATCTTCTAGATTGTGCGACAACTTCTCAGTTATGGTGGGAAATGTGGTGTTCGTTTGGTACATTTGGGTGATGCCCATCACTGTATAAGTAATGATGCTCAACTGAAATGGCGGAAGATGAAGGAGGAGACACAAGGCGTGGAAGGTATGCTCCACTTGCACTTATGTGGGTTTTGTGGAGAGTGAGAATTAGGAGAGCTTTTGAAAGGGTAGAGTGTAATTTGCACAGTTAAGGAATAGCATCTTGTCCCTTATTGCTTTTTGGTGCACCAATGAGGTTCCTGTATTATAGAAGGTTGAGTGTCGTTTGTAGAGAACTATATGTTTTTGTATATATTTTCTACTTTCAGTATACTACGTGTATGCCGTTCTTTTGCCCAACTATCAATAAACTATAGCTGGGTTGACCAGCCTTTAGTCTTTACTCTTCTGCATATATATGTTTGCACTTTCCAATGTGATGCCAAATATGTAAATTCGTTTTTTTGTCAGCTCCTTGCTGAGAAAATGCCAGAGTTGCTTGATTTTGACAAGGATCTTCTTCACTTGGAAGCTGCTTCTAAGGTACCATTGCTATTTATTATGGTCTTCATTTGGAGTACTACTGGTATAATGGTGAACTGAAATGTTTGTTTACGTCATATTATTTGGTTAGATTCAACTGAAGTCTTTGGCTGAAGAAATGCAAGCAGTGAGTAAAGGTCTTGAGAAAGTTGAACAAGAACTTACTGCATCTGACAATGATGGTACAATATCTTCAGGATTTCAGAAGGTGAGAAAAGAGAACGGTAACATGTGAATTATTCCTACTTACCAAATGAGTTAGCTCATTGCTTGTACTTCCAAGATAATGTTTCTTTTTAGTTTTAAATTTTGAAGGTCATATGATAATGTACTTTAATACACATTTAATACACAATAGAGTGTATAACAAAGTTTAGAAAAGAGTACCAAACAAGGTACTAGCAATACACAAGGCTAATGCATGCATTATTTTTCTTAATACACTCTACTACGATCCCTAAATGTATTATCAAATTCTCGAGATTTTCTTACGCCAAATATGAAATGAATGGCATTGTACAGATTCCGGTTTCCTTCATTATACATTACAAGGATCTACTATTAAAAAGCTTTATTCTAGATAGTTTGAGAAGACAAAGTAAGGAAGCAGTGTACCGCTGTTTTAGAAGAGTAATAGGTGTCCCCAATGGATGACATTTGTGTTCTTAACAAAATCAAGTGAAAAAGGCTTGCGCTGGGAAGACTCCCAATTTGGTTTGTGTTGGACATGGTTTTAGATTGCAGTCTGGTGATGCAGTCAAACTTGATTGCGATGTCTTTGATTTGGTGTACACATAATTTTGTTAAACATCTGAAATATGCGGTTAGTGACTTGTGCATCCTTCTCAGGTGTTAAAGAATTTCCTTGATACTGCTGAGGCTGAAGTCAAGTCTCTCACTACTCTTTATATTGAAGTGGTGAGTTTCTTGCATACATTATGTCATATTTTAAATCCTCCTGGATGTCTAAGCCATGCCAAGTTTGCTGATTGTTTTTCTATCTTGTAAATCTGCAGGGAAGGAGTGCAGACTCCCTATCCCTATATTTTGGCGAGGATCCAGCTCGATGCCCCTTTGAGCAAGGTTAGAGATACATATGTTATAATTTTTCTTGCTGTATTATCACTTATCAGTCATCTGGTAAGATTTCTGGAAAAGAAAAAACTACAGTTGTTTGGTTGTTTAACAAACACTCTTGGTAATATAGCTATTCCCGGTAGCGTTTATCAGTGATACAATCTTTTAAGTTGTCTGTCTTTATGTGAAGATTATGGGATGCACCATTTATGGCCTTTGTAGCTGTTGTTGAGTGCATATTGCCATTGGCTAGATTTCTCGAATTGCATTTGTCCTTAAGATCTTGTTTTAACCGGTGTGAAAATTGCTTTAACAGATTTTAACTCACCAACTCTTTAACCGGGCATTTCTTCATTTCCTTACTTACTGGATGCAGTGACACAGATTTTGGTGGTGTTCATGAAGATGTTTAAAAAATCACGTGATGAGAATGAACAAGCAGCTGACGCTGAAAAGAAGAAACTGGAGAAGGAAGCTTTGAAGGAACAAGTGTCTGCTAGTTCTTCTGGGAAGAAAGGAGTTGGTGATGCTGATAGAGTAAAACTGAATTTCTTAAATCAGTTACATGCTGTGTGATCAGTTCAAATTGACCGAAGCTTATAGTACTCCATAAACTGCCAGAATCAGTCAAAATTTCTTGATGATAGCAGTAGAGCCTCGGAAGGCTCTGTTCATATGCCACTGTACTTAGGTGTACGATTTAAGTTTTATAACTATATCTGTACATAATTACCATAGTTAAATTGGCATTATTTTTTTGCCATTTAGAATCGCTCACAATTGCCATTGTTACTACATTTTTGTATCCGAATGTGGTAAAAACTGAGACCTTAAGCATTGAAAGGGTTTCCAAGTTGTACATATTGAAGTTCCATCTTGTACAAGAGAAATTCAAGATAAACTTATCTGGAGTGACAGATCTGTGTACCTATGTAATTTTTTTTTAATTGCAGATTCTATTTAATAGCAATAGAAGTTTTTACACTTAATTATTATCTCCATGTTGGACACCTTAACTATGGACATCTATTGTTTGCTTCTTTTGTTCTATTTGGAAATGACAAAGACTATATCCAATATCCACAGTAATATTTGCTTAGGAATTTAATAAAGGGAAAATGGCCTGATATACCCTTCAACTTTGCCATTTGGAGCTGATATGCCCCTTGTTATCAAAGTGACTCATATATACCCTTACCGTTATACAAATGACTCACATATACCCCTACCATTACAAAATAAGTTCACATATACCCTTCATTTAACGGAAGTGAAAAATTAGTTTTAAATTTAAATTTTTGACTTTTAATTTTCTTAAAAATTATTGAGGGGTATAAATGATTCTTCTAGCAAAGTTCAATGTATATTTTAATCTTTGTCATACATAAATTATTTTTTTACTTCTTTGATTATAATTATTTGAGTTTCTTATTCTTATTTTATTTTTTTCTTTCATTCTTTAGTGTAAAGAAAAAAATTTAAAGCTATTTTTTTGTGGCTATATTATAATTTAAAACTATTTTTTTTGTCTATATTTGTAATTTAATTTTTGTATTTGAAGAAAAAAAATTGATCATCTATAATAAGTTTTACAAGAATATTAGTGAAACATAAATAAATTTGACCATCGAAATAATAAATCTAAATTAGTCATTAAATAAAAAAAAAGTAAAAAATAATATGTTTGAGGAGGATTAAATATACTCATATGGGATTATATATATTTTTTTAAAATAATAATAAAAAATTAAATGATTTTTTTTTTTCATTTCTATTAGAGGAAAAGGGTATATGTGAGCCATTTGTATATAGCAGGGGTATATATGAGCCCGAGGGTATATCAGCTATAACCGTTCTGAAATATGGATCTTAAAGCCATTCGTTAACCCCTTCATCGTTCATCAATTCGTCAATTCCTTGAACTATGTCTTCTTTCTTCACCATCTCTCTTGGTTCATCACCAAGTAAAATCATGTGTCCCATTTTCAAGTAATTTGTTACCAATTTGGCATCATGGAATTGGCCACGCCAAAATTGGGACTCCTCGTCCTATTGTTGAGTTCCATCCACAATGTGATAGCTAAAAATTCACCAGTTGAAGAATGGCTCAAAATCCACCAGTTCCATCCCTTTATTATCATTCCTCTGTTTCAGGCAATCCAGGAAGAATTTGAATCTCACCATGGTTTTTCCATGCTACAAACTCCATTGCAGCAGCACAAGCATCAGAAGACAGGTATGTCAAATTTCATGAAAATTTCCCTCCTCGCGCTATATTTGCTGTTTTTCCCATGTGCCACAATATTCATTCAGAAAGTGATACTTAATCACTGTTAGCCAATAATTACAACATTAACAAGTATAATACAAATGGATCTTACATTCGATGGCAGGAAGCAGTATGGGAGACTCACGAACAAAGAAACAATTACAAATACATAATACTTTTAACTTGTGTATAAACACATCCGGAATGAGAGACTTGAACCCTACAACTCGTTCTGTTAATACCAATATCCAGATTAGGAATGTGAGCAATTTTATGCCAGTCTTCTCCTATTCCCTTCTCACACCGCTTTTCCATTTCTGGACATTCAATAATTCTCAAACTTGAGAGGTGGTGCAATCCCTCCGGTAAACATTTTAGCATCTATCAGTCATAAACAGAAAACTCTGTGAGTAAAGTTAAACCTTTCACCACTTCCTCTCTAGTCATAACAACATTTAATTACCAGACTCCCTTCAAATCATTGAGACAAGCCAGGCTGGTAGGCAGCTCTATGAGATTGTAGAACCCAGAGATTTTCAAGGCTTTTGAACATCTCTTCTGGGAGCGAAGTAGCTTTGTTACGGCATAAGTTTCCAATTTCTTGACAGAAGAAAGGGTGGGAATAACAAACAGAGGGCAACAGAAAATTTCCATCTTCTCAAGCACATGGAATTGGTCTTCACCTTCCATTCTCTGCAATCCTTTCAGATTACAAAGACCACCTATTTGAAGTTTTCTCAGAGATGGAAACCTTATTCTTGTGGGGAATCCAGAATGAACATCAACATCCTCTTCAACATACTCCACCTCCGCAGACCCATTCCATAATAGAAGACTTTCTAGACAAGGCAGATCACCAAAGGGTGGTGAGCACGAGCAGTTTTCACACCCTCTAATTAAAATAGAGACAACATTTTTCAAAACTGAGTGATGTATCCAGTCTGGAAGAAGGAATCCTCTGAAGCCAGTGATTGATAAAAATATCAGAATATTGGGGTGTGGTTTGAGGGCTTCAAACACTTTAACTTCTTCTGATTCATATTCATCCCAACTCATGCTTAAAGAATGCAGATTCCCTTTTGCAGATAAATTGGCTTCTTTTGTGTCCTTATCATTCTTCACCCTCTCAAGTTGTGATTAAAATTGAGCCATAGAGATTCAGGTTTCGTAGTTCACCAAGTTGACAGCCTTTCTTCCTTCCCACAGCAAAACAATCTAGAGTCTTAAGGCATGTCAAAGATCCTACACTTGGTGGCATACAAGCCAATGGACAGCCATCAAGTAAAAGATTTCGGAGACTACCAAGTTCACCTGTTTGTTTTGGCAAACAACAAAGTGAATGGCAATTATGTAGATCAAGAGTCTGCAGATTTTGAAGTTGCATAACTGCTTTGGAAGACTACGAATTCTACTATTGCCAGAGAGGTCCAGGTATCTTAAATGTACTAGATCTCCAATGGAAGATGGTAACTGCTCAATTTCTGTGTAACTTAGATTAAGCACTCTTAACGAGACAAACTTTCTCAAGAGTGAAGGAGAGTAAGAAGGCACCAATTCAGCGAAGCCAATGGACATTTCCTACATTTGTTTCGCGGATATTGCTGCTTGATGCGCTTGCCGAAAACAGAGATGTAGACAAATCATGGATGAGATCATGCATCTTGAAATAAGTATTACCAGATTTAACTTCAACCTCTTGGAAAAAAGACCTCCAGCATAATTCTTTCCATACTTCATTACCCACATCCTCTGGCTCTAATCTTCCTTTCAATAAAAGAAAACCGTGTGCCATCCAGAGAGAGATTAGCTTTTCTTTTTCTATTTTGGTGTCCTTTGGGAATGCAGAACAATATGCAAAGCATTGTCTCATTACCCACATCCTCTAACACCAAGTTTCCTTTTGATGAAAGAAAACCGTGTGCCATCCAGAGAGAAATTAACTTTTCTTTTTCCATTTTGGTGTCCTTTGGGAATACTGCACAATATGCAAAACATTGTCTCAAATCAAGTGGAAAGTGATGATAACTCAGTCTCAGGACAGGCAAAATAGTACTATCATCCTTGGGCAAATTCCAAATCTCACTATCTCTCACATGTTGCCATTCTCTTTCTTCTCTATTGAAGCTCAAAATACCCCCGAGAGTCTTGGCTGCTAGAGGCACACCACCACATTTTTTCACAATCTCCTTTCCGATAGTCACAAGGTTAGGATTTATTCCTTCTTGGTATCCAAATGCACGCTGCATGAACAACCAACAATCTTCTTGAGACAGATTAGAACAGAAGCACCACTTGCTCCAACCTTCAAGACTGCTTTTAAATTAGCCCACTTCTCTTGATCTTCATTCCAAACCTCATCTAAGACAAGCAAGTATCTTTTTCCATTCAACAACTCCTGAAGCTTCTTCTGAAATGAAGCCAAGTCCTCGACATCAAGAGAACTTCTTTCTATATTTCCTATAAATGTTTTTATCAACCTCTTCTCATCAAAATCATCCGAGACACAAAGCCATATTTTTGGGAGGAAATGCTCAGTTACTCTCTGATCATTGAAGGTCATTTGGGCAAGAGTCGTCTTTCCTAGTCCCCCCATACCAAATATTGGGAGAACTGAAAGTTCTTGGGCATCACTAACTTGAAATATAGGTGGTTGTAGGAATAGTCTTTTATTTGATTTTTGAGAATCAAAGTCTGTTTTTTAATTCAAATCTGTTAGCACAAGTTTAATGGGTAAAAAATAAATGTATGATTTTGAGACGAAGTACCTATAATAAACGTTGGGCTGATGGGCTAGGCGTTGAGGTAGTTGGTGACACTTCAGTAGGAAACTTGCACACCTAATAGTTATATGAAGTTCGAAAACTAAGATATATTTTGATGTTTGCATTTTTTAAATAAAAGATTTAACTCGGTAATTGGTATGCATATTCATGGAAACTGCTAGCTAGTTACATATCTGTCTTTTCTTGTGGGGTTGGTTTGTCTTTCACCTTTGTCAATGGAAAGGGTTTCCACAAAAAAACATGGCCTTTCGGTCCTTTTCATCTCTCAAGGTTTCAACTTCAATTTTTTTTTGTACTTTTGAAATTTATGGTCTAATCTATTTATGATTTCATATTTTATCAAATCTATGTATTCACATGTTAGTGTAGATTCAAGACTATTTGTTTCTAAAGAGTGTATAATCAACCAATTATACACATCAAAATACCACAGATTTTCCTCAAAACAAACAAGAATAGGAGAGCTTAAAGACACACATTTCCTTTCAACATGGACACAAAAGGAAAATAAGGACTACAAGTAATTGTTGGCACATTGTTTCCTCAAGAATGATATATTCATTGCTCGAAAGATGTTGAAGATCCATAATAACACATATTTTTTCATAAAAATAGACAAAATCAATACACACAATATGAGCAGAAATCTATAAATTTTAAGGAGTTAATATTATGATCACTCAACTTTGAGAATTTATCTACTAATTGAGTGACTTTCACGTTATAAAAGAAATTTGAGCGTCTTTATATGAAAAAAGTAAAAAAAATTCATGGCCAAACGTGTTGGAAGTATATAACTAATGTATAGAAGTATTACCTGAAATATTCATGGATGTTTGAACATCTCTTTGGCGAGTGAAGTCTGTTCGACGTTATGACTAATACAGAGGGAGGTGAGAGTGCTAAGATTAAGTATGGAGCTCAATACTTCCAATTTCTTGATACAAGCAAGGGTCAGAAAAAACAAGCATAGGGGAATAATGAATGATAGCTGCATCATAGATGATACAACAAAGTATTAACAGACACTTTAGATGTATTGGGTGCCTTTTGCTGTTCCTTCCTTCAGGTCTCAATTGCATAAATGTGTGTCATATTTCTTTTATTAAAAATTAGGAAGAAGAATCTGTCATTTGTTCAAGTGGACAAAATGCAGGTTACTTTGATAAATCTGGAAAAATTTGAAGATCATCTATTGTTAATACAGCAAAATGGATACAATTATCTAAGTTAATAATAAAGAACAATGTCTAACAAAAGAAGAATTTCAGAAAGAATAACAGATCAAGACTAACAAATATCTACATTAGGAATGTGAGCAATTTTGTGCCAGTCCTCTCCTATCCCCTTCTCACACAGCTTTGTCAATGCTGGACAGCCATAAATTTGTAAACTAGTGAGGGCTGTTAGGTGCTGCAATCCCTCAGGTAAACATTTTAGCATCTCACAGTTTTGAACATATAAGTTGGTGAGTGAAGTTAACCCTTCCATCCCTTGTTCGGGTAGACTCTCTAGTGCGTAACAATAATGAATTTTCAGACACTTCAAAGCATTGAGGCTAGCCAGGATGCTTGGCAACTCTCTGAGTTTTTTGAAGTATATAATGCTCAAGGACTCAAGATTTACAAGGCGTTTGAACATCTCTTCTGGGAGAGTAGTTGCTTCAAAGTTATGATCAATAGAGAGAGACGTAAGAGTGGTAAGCTTAGATATGGAGCTAAGACTTGCTGCATCTATTTCCCCCCAGACATCCAATTTCTTGACAGAAGAGAATGCTGGAAAAACAAACATAGGGCAATGCCAAATTTTCATTTCTTCAAGCATGGAGAATTTCTCTTCTCCTTCACTTCTCAGCAGCCCTTTCAGATTTGGAAACCTTTCTATAGCGAGTCATTTCAAGTATGGGAACTTTAATGTGGAATGACCATCATCCTCTTCAATATACTCCACCTCCGCAGATCCGTTGTATAACTTTAGACTTTCTAGACAAGGCAGCTCTCCAAACGGTGGTAAACGCCAGCAGTTTTCACATTCAATTTCAATAGAGACGACATTTTTCAAAACCGAAGCGCTCATCCAATTTGGAAAATGAAAACCTCTGAAGCCAATGAGCTTTAGTGATTTCAGGTTGGAATGTGGTCTGAGGGCTTCAAGCACTTTTTCATCCAAATTGTTTTCTGATTCATATCCATATGGCCTAATATCCCAACTCATGCATAAATTGTACAATTTTTTTTTGGTAGATAAATTAGCTTCTTTTGCATCCGTATCACTCTTCACTCTCTCAAGATGTGTGATTGAAAGCGAACCATGTTGGTTTAGATTCCATAGTTCACCAAGTTGATAACCTTTCCTCTCGCCCACAATAAAGTAATCTAGAGTCTTAAGGCATGTCAATGATCCTATTCTTGGTGGCATAGAAGTTATTTGACAACCCTTGAACACAAGATTTCTAAGACTGCTTAGTTTACTTGTTTGTTTTGGAATATAAGAAAGTGAGAAACAACACGATCTATCAAGTGTCTGCAGATTTTGAAGCTTGCATAACCTCTTTGGAAGGCTACGAATGCTACTGCCATGCAAGTTCAACAACCTTAAATGTATTAGATCT
>JAJOOO010009881.1:0-54922 GCA_029582685.1 Solanum piurae | reverse complement strand
GGGGGAAAACGCGTGCTTGCCTTTGCTGCTGTGATATTAATGCGGATAGGTACGTTGGAGAAGAAAACAAAATTTCGCAGCGCTGCACCTCTGTTGCTTCTTTTCCGTGCGTATTGACGGAACTTTGAGACCGTGAAGACGCCGTGAATTTGCCTCCGTTTTGTCGTTGAAAGCTGCTGGTTTTTTCTGGGAGTTGTACGCGGTGTGGTTATGTCCACAATTTACTTGCTGAGGAAGAGGAGCTTAAGGCGGTGGGGTCGCGCGTGGTATTGCTGTTGTTGTTATTTTTTATGTTGTACGTATAGTATGTATTGTTGTTGTATTGAATTGGGCATAAATGTGGGCCAAGGGTAATTTAATGCTGGAAATTGGAGGCAAAATTTTGATTGTTGTACGTTTTTTGTTGGTTGAAAGAATTGGCAAATGGCTTGATTGGTCTTTGTGGGCCGATTTTGGCATTAAGAAATGGTCCAAGATGGGTTTAAGGTGACGTAAGTTAGATTGGAATTAGGAAATAACTTTATAGATTGCGAATCCGACCAAACTAATTAAGAATTTAGCCAAAATTGGATGAATACTCGTGAATTCGGCTAAAACTAAATAAGACAAATTAATATTAATTAATTAACGAGTTTCTTGATCTTAATGAAATAAAATAATTAAATTAATTATAAACTATTATCTTAACTATAGTCATAACATTAAATAACGTAAAAAAAAGAGTGCACTCTTCAAAAAGAACCAAAATAAGATAAAATAACGTAAAAACAAGAATAATTAAAGTAATAAACTAAATAACTTTTAAGTATACCTTAAACCAGATTAATTTAATTGAATATTTAATTAAAACAAACTCTTTTTTTTTTTTTGAGACGATTTTTGAATATTCATAAATATGGTAATTATATTCACAATTATCTAAAACATATATATTACCTTAAAATTATAAAAATGGTAAGATTTAATTTAAGGTAGCTAAAAAATAAAAAAAATAAAAAATAAAATAAAAATAAAAATAAAAATTCGAACTTCATAAGAACTAATTATTTTAAATCGTTTGGAATTCAAGAAGCTCGGTGATTAATTCATATCGTGGAGGGTCAAAATTGGTTGTCAACACTCATTCTTCATTTATCACCCCTTCTCTCATCTGTGCCAGAATGTCAATAACTAAGCTTTCACTGGCGGCAAGAATATTGGACTCAGAGGACTTACTCTTAGGAAGATCCCCTTCAAACAAGTGGTCATATAAAATAGTTGGATACGAACCAGGTTGATGTGAGGGTGTTTGGTTGTTGAGATCTATGGGGGACTAAGGAGTAAGAAAACTGGCTTCTGTAATGTTGATCGGAGAGATGGTCATCATTTTCACGGAGAGGGAAAATCAGATGATGTATAGAAGGCCACTGGATCTATTTCATTTAGGGAGTTCAACATTTGTTTGGAAGAGAAGGTGATTGAGACATGTTGGAGAGAAGAAGATAGGAGTACTTGAAAGAGAGAGAAGTTAGGGTTTTTCAGACGACTTTGAGAGAAGAGAGTTTGAAAAGGGAAAGAGAAAGAGTGGAGGGAAGAGATATAAAAAGAAAATGAAAGGACATGTCAAGTTTCTGAGTAGACTCATCGCTTGAACTTAAAGCGATGGAACAACGGTCAGAATAGCCGATGACTGACACATGGAGATCTCGACGGTTCTCATTTATCAGTTTAAGCAAAATGTATAGAATGCTAACCTTTAGACAGGACCGGGTCCCTATCTGCAAGTAAACGAAGTGTTCTTGAGAATTTTCAATATGCAAAAACTAAGGTTGTGACTATTGAACATAACCTTTATGAATAATAGACGCAACCTTCGAGGCCATACCATTGGCCGAGGTTTCTGTCACAGCTGGAGACTGTGCACCAACCAATTGTACTCTTTACAGACTGACATTTGTTTGTACATTGACACAAGAATCAGGTCCCTTTACAAGGTCCCATGGTTTGTCAAATCATCAAAACTGCAAATTACATTTGTCAACATCACAATCGTATTCAGAGGGCCTCTTACGGCTTTCTAAGAACTTCATCAAGTAAGTCAAGAAGGCAACTCTTTTGGCTTTGTCTGCAACACTTTATTCTGAATAGTCGGCACCAAAATCTATTTCGTCCAAAATAATTCTAGGGTGATAATCCCAAATGCTTCACCATTCTTTGGACAAAATACTGAATTTCACGGCAACTTTCCGTGGAAGACAAGATTGAATTTCACGGATTATATCGGTTGGAAAATTGAAAATTCTGTCGTCGGGATTTTTTGGTTCTCTACTTCCCTGAGACCTTTTTCGCTTCGTCATTTCGAGACAGTGGTGAATCAAACCAGAACTTTTAGGTTTATGAAGATGAAAAGTGTTGTTGGTTACTGATGCAATTTCATAATAGGAAAAAAATTACAGAGAGAAAAATAGGAAACTGATGAGTTCATTCTGTTACAGAGATATATATATATTCTGAGTATCAAAGAAGAAGGATTAAAATGCAAAACAGAAAATTAACTCCAACCGCCAAAGGAAACTATAGGGACTAAATATCAAACTAATGATAACTAACTCCAACCTCCTGTACAACTCAATGCGCATCAGTTACATTCTCTATTTATATTAAGGGTGTATTTGATAGGTAAATAAATAATTTTCTAATTTTTGGGGAGTAAGAAGAATTATTGGCTCGAGAATATTTAGATATAATATGGGGAAATACTAAGACATCAGACCAAGAATCCCATCATTTAACAAAAAATCAGACTTTATGCCGACATGACCCCACCAACGACCAGATACATGACCCTATGCTTGTCCTCCACCCCGACTTGAGACACGACTCCTGACCATGACATCAACTTGAACATCGACCCAACGGACCCAACCTCCATTCGAAACTTGATCTGACCCCGAGCCCAACTCGGGGTCAAGATCGGATTCAGACTCAAGGTTAGGTCTCTGATCTCAATTCTAGATTAGAGTCGGGGTTACGGCCTGAGTCGTCGTTGTGTCTCAAGTCGTGAATCAGATCCCAAGTTGGGGTTGGTGAGGTTGAAAGAGTATTTTACGTATGAAAGTCATTTTTTTCAAATTAGAGGAAAATGAGTACAACTGGAAAACACTTTTTAAAACATTTAAGCTAATGAAACATGAGAAAATTAAAAAATATTTTCTGATTGGTAGATGGATCCAAACATTTGAATCCTTTGTGTTGCAGAGATACACCAAGAAATAAGCAAGGTTTAGATCATAGAAGACACTTGTGAGCAAAAGATTGTTCAACATAAAGATAACATAAACACCCAAAGACCTTAATTAAATTATAATCAGGTGAATGAACAAGAGAAACACGACCATTTTAAGTAAAGGTATATGGACAAGAGAAACAATGAATAATTCATGCTCGCAAAAAAGGAATGAAATTGAGAATTGTTGTACTATTTCCATCTGATTGAAAATAAGGAAATAGATGAATTAAAAAGCTTAAGACCATGTGATAAAATTCTTTGAATATATCAAATGCCTATAACTTGTTTCACATTAAATAGATAGGGAAAATACATAAATTTATTTTTGAACTTGTCCCGAAAAATTAGTTATATGTTTAAACTAGGCATAATACATAAATTGGACCCTAAACTTGGCTTCGAATTTTAAGTATGACCTCTAACTTTCAAAGTGCACAAGTAGGCACTTCAACTATCCAATTCTTAAAAAAAAAAACACGCGAATCCAACCTGGCATAACGCGTGATTGAGACGCAATTCAGGCATGTCAGGGGTATTTTTCGAGGCCCACAACAGTAAAAAAACAAAAAAAGCGGAAATGACAATTTTACCCTTAATGAATCCCTTTTAAATATCTCTTTATTTTTTTCAAATCAAAATCCCATTTTTCTTCTTCTTCTTCCTAATTCTAGTACTCAAGCCTTTTTTCTCTTTTTGTGCACAATTTCTGGTCGTTTTTTATGTAATGGCTTCTAATTTTTTTTGTCATTGTGTATTAAGAGCTATAATGAAGATTTCTTGGTCTGCAATTAAGTCAGGTATAAAAAAAAGTGAATTTACATTCATGGTGACAGCTTCTACCAAAAATAAACTTTTAAAAAGCAAAAATTAACATAACCAGACTAAATAGAGGAAGAACAACACATAAACATCCAAAAGATAAGAACTTTGACCACAAATCTTCATAATTTTACTTTGATTTGCAAAGAAATTAGGGCTAGGGCTCCGTTGATGTTGAGTGAAAATCGAGCAAATAGGGAAAAGAAAATACGACCCTACCCTTTTGTATTTTAATTTCTTCTTCTTCTTTTTAATTATAAAATACGTGTAATTTTTTAATTACGTGGCAGCCACTGAGTGACTCAATAAGCCACGTAGGAGCGTTTGTATATCACACAATTTGGCTGTTGGATTCGCGTGTTTTTTTGTTTAAGAATTGGATAGTTAAAGTGTCTACTTGTGCACTATGAAAGTTAGAGGTCATACTTAAAATTTGAAGCCAAGTTTAGGGTCCAATTTATGTATTATGCCTTTAAACTATTATGACGACTTATTACACATATTATTACTAAAAAGTGAATTTATTTACCCCTGAGACGTACAACACACTCTCACAATGGAAGGTGTGTCACAGTTACACCACATCAATGTCATTCAATTGTTTCTTCTTCAATGAATACTAGTACTATGAAACCAACCATTTGAACCATATTAGTACCAAATCTATATATTTCATCATAAAAATCAAAATAGCCGCCACAAAATTTCACCACGAACAAACCCACCATCAAAATCAATTAATAACCACACAAATACTCTACTCTAGTGTAAGTTGAAGTTGTAATAATAGACAAAATTGAGAATCGATCAACAATTAGTTTGCGAATAATACAACTCCAAGAGAAATGTAGAAACCAAGTCATAGAACCAAACAAAGAGTAGCTTATGTCTCAAAAACCAAATATAAGTTAGAACAGGAATAGTAAGTTAATATTCCTCCTATTACCGTTCTCAAGTCAAATGATTCATCATTTTTATCCAATCAACCTAGCTATTCTAGATGTGTAAGTTGTGACCATTAATTTTATTTACAAGCACTTTCTTAGGGTATTTCTCAATATAACGTTAGCAAGGATTCAAGAGTCAGGGCAAGGCAAGACGAATAAGTAGTATGTCAAGCAATAAAAGAACATCATAAGCAAATTGACGATTGACATGGCAATAAGCTTTAGATCGAGATGGTTTACCTGTACTCAGACTTGCAAATCAAACTCAAGTGCTTGGAATGAGCAAAAGACTCGAAAATATTTCTTAACCAAATGTACCAGCGAGCATATATTTAACTCTTCGATTCTAGGGCACACGACAAGGAGATCCTTGAAATCATCATCCTCAATGCATACATTAAGTGACCTTAGAGTAGGTCGGAAGCATTTTAAAGAACAATATGAAATGTGACAGTGCTTGATCTCTAACTCAACCAAAGTAGACACAAGTGAAAACGCTTACCATAAGCCGTTTTCAAACTAATTTCTAATGTTTTAACCTTATTTGTAAGGGAAAAATCAATCCATTTTTTAACTAACGTAACTAAGGATTCCAGCAGAAGCATTCTGAACGGTCATTAGATTTCTAAACACAATAGTCACAATTGCATTTCAAAAAAGTGTTACAAATCAGGTTTCTTTCTTTTTCTCGGCATGTTTGGTAAGTTTTACATATATATCACCCTCCCCAACTAACATTTTGTGTTACTTATTAGTGGTCCCACCTGACAACTCTGTATATATATTTACAAGAACATGGTTCACCATATCATCATATATCACTAAAAAAAAAAAGTGCGAAGCAACGGGGTTACTTAATATTTAAATGCACAAAATTCAATATAAGAACCATATTCATCTACCAATGCCTATAACTACCTGGTGAAATATGTCTAGATATACATTAGAGATGCTTGATTTCCTCTCATTCACTATCTTCCATTTAATTCCTTTTATATTTTCTTACATAAAGTGCAAGTTACAATTCTTCAACTTAGTTAATTATTTTTCTCCTATATAAGATCCATCTTTACAAAACAAAAAAGGAAAAATTACCTAATTACACGATCTTTCTTTCCATATTCTCTAAAATTTTCTATCATTTCAAAATATTACAAAAATCTCTATTTTCCTTTCCTTCTCTCCTTTTCCAGATACATAACTCACAACCCTCTAATCCAATGATTTTTGTCCCTATTTTCACGCTTGAAATCACTCCCACAGATCAACAGTTGCCTTCATCACTCCATTTTTGAATTTCAAATCTATTCTCACTCCAGTTCACCGATTTCTAGTTCCTAAATTAAAGAGGTAGAACTATCTCTTCATCATTTTTTTTCTTTCCAGTTCTTGAATTATTGTTTTTAGAAAAATAATCCTTTTAACTTTTTCATCTACAATTTTCTGATACATATGGATTTTGAAGATGAAAACTTTCATGAAAATAGATATAAACAACAAAAAGACTCATTAATCGCGAAAAAGTCAAAAAGGGATGCATGCTCGAGTTCTAAATCTACTGTTGGAAAAACACCCAAAAAAGAGGAAAAAGTTGGATTTGCACGACCATCACTATCAAACTTGCAGATTTCAATGTATCTCATTTATTTTGATTCTTAAATTAGACTTTGTTAGTGTTATCACTACTCCGATACATCACGACTACAATGGCCTTTGTTTTATACAATGTATCATATTCACATTTAAGGTATTGATACATAACCTCAATGTTGTTGAATCTTTGAGTAGTGTTTATCCTGCTCAATATAAATGTAGTTGATACATTAACACTACCTAATGTATCATTTATATGTATCAAGTTCTACAATGTATCTTCAATTCTATTCAAATTTAAAAGGCTATATAGACAGTACCAAATCAATTGTGTACTATGTATCTACATTCTTTAATGTTTGTTTAGTCTTATCCAACTTAGAAGGTTATGTATATGTATATATTATCTACTAATAATCTTGATACATAAATCATAATGTTCTATAATTAGAGCACTATGTATCAGTGCAATAATATGCATAAGATACATATGCATCAAATTATGATATTTGTCTTTTTATCTCTTATATTTCAATTTTTATGATACATTATACAGCACATTGATGTAATTCTCTACTACTTTCGGAAGAAGTCAAAACTTCAGATTGACAACCAATACAGATACATATTAATGGTTAATGTGTATCACACGTATTTGATATACTTTAATGACCATGATACATTCATACAAATTACTACTAAATATTCATTCTTTTGGCAACTAAAACTACATGTATCTGATACTTAATAACTAACACACTAATGAATCGATATAAAATCAAGTACCATATACATTACAGTAACCAATGATACAAATATTCACAAAAACTCGACTACACAACATCTCGAGATCACAAATAAAAAAATCCTACACAACTTCTTTCCAGCCTTTTTGTGTGTTGTATCAATGCATAGTAAGTACATTGCCAATTCTGGCTCATGTTTCTTCACCTCTAAGTACATACTAACGAAAATATTCATGATGTATCTTCTCAAAAAATTTGATAATTTTGAATCAAAATTTAAAGGATCTTCGATGAACTGAGAGAAGAATTTTGGATCTCAATTTTTTTTGATAATTTGAATCAAAACTGAAAGGATCTTCGATGAATTGAGAGAAAAACTATGAATCTCAAAAAAAAAATCGACAATTTTGAATAAAAATTGAAGGATCTTCAAACAATTGTATAGATATAAAACAGCCCTCATCTCTGTAATGTATCGAATCTCCTGATTTTCCTCAACTCATCGATCTCTAAGCTTCAATGACTGATTCAACCCACCTCACTTTCTCATATTCTTGAATGTCTCAACAAAATAAAGATATTCATGATGTATCAACTCAAATTTTCAATGATTTTGAATCAAAATTGAAAGATTTTTGACAATTTGAGAGAAGAAATTCAATTTTTTTTGAAGTTGTTATGCTTTGGGAGAGATTGATTAGCAGTGACAACAATGTAATTGCGTGATTTATGGATTTGATATTTAATTTTACGTTTTTTTTCTTTTTAAGCGCAACGAAAAAGATTTTGTTCCCTTTTTAGCGCAACAAAAAGATTCTTCTTGTATTAGAATTAGTGTATTCGAATGATGACTTATGTATCCGAATGGAGAATTAATGTATCTGAATGTATCCGGAAGGTACAAAATTTAAGGGATTATTATAATTAGAAAAAGAGTAGAGATATGATGTAATTTTTAACCATAATACGCTAAATCATTGAGATGATAGCAATACAAATGCGAATAAGTTGGTGTACCTACCAGATTTCTTGTCACATGTAGCAAGTATTTGTGATTCTTATGAAGGAAAAAAGAAGCTTTGAGAATATTATATAGAGACGAGTGAAGCCCATGAGAACTAAAACACTAGAAAAAAAAACGTTTTGATTTGTAGAGTAACCATTAAGTTTCCTATTTAGAGAATTAATGATAGCCTTTTGGTTTCAAAAACTGGTAAAAAAAAGAAGAAGAAAAATAAAGAAGATTAAATAAGGGAGGTGGAATTAAGAAAATATAATTTTAAAGTGATATTTTAACTTTTTAATATAATACATAAATAGAGGAAAAATAGGGAAAATTTTAAAAATTTGAGAAAAAACATAAATATGAATGGTGGTCATTGAACAACGTCACATCATTTAGCTCATATTTAACTTTATTTATATATATATGATGATTTATATTAAGTATAAAATAAACTATTAATGTAAGTTTTGCGAAGTCTATAAAGGACATGACATGGAGGTCCAATTGAAATTGTACTAATAAAAAAAACGGAAATTGAAATTGTACTACATTATTAATGTTGCTGACGTTTTTTTCATTACGAATAGGATTTATAAACATTACCTCATTCAAATAGGATTTGGAGAAAAGTTTATATGTGATAAATTTATATAAAGGGTGTTGGAAAAGGTGTTATACCAAGTTTTTCATTGTAATAAGAAAAATATATTGTTGAATAAATTGTTTTCTTGTTCAGTTTATCGTGAGTTGAGAAAAAAATTGTTGTAGTTCGATTGAAGAGTGTACTATCAAATCATATGGCTCCTGGGTTGAACATGAGCGCCATGGCTCGGAGACACCGAGGTGAAACTAGTATGGCGAAAGGTGGTGTTTGGGTTAGTGAAGGTGGATCAATGGCTCAGAGACACCAAGGTAAAACTTACCAAGGTAAAACTTATACGGGGAATGATGGTTCTGATGACTTTTCATGGCCAGGCAGTTGCATTCTTATGATGGCAGGTTATTATGCTATCAATAATTATAGAAAGTATTGCAAACGTCAAAAGGAACAAAATATCAAGTTGAAACAGAATGTGAAGTTGGAAGTATTAAGAGAGGTAAATCAACAACGTGAAGATCACCTTTTGGCAGAAAGGGAAAGTTGTTTCCCTGTCCATCCATATATGTATTCCACCCCGCTAAGCGGGACGCGCTTAGATTAGTCTCAGTACAAAGAAACGCGCTTAGTGTAGTCTTAGTACAAAGAAACGCGCGTAGCTTAGTCTTAGTTTACAAATCTTTTAAGATTTTTATATGTAAGTTTTTTTTCTATAATTTAGTAATGTTACGCGCTTTTTTATGTGGTTTTTTTATTTACTAATTTATGTTCGATTCAATAATTGATTTAGGTTACGACCCAAATTCTAAGTTCGATAATATTAGAATGCAAAAGCAACGATGTAGACAGTTAGACAAGGACAAGCAAAGAGACGTAAGCACTTACGTCATAAAGAAAGAAACAAAAGGGAATCTTATCTCTTTATCTCTTCTCAACTTTATCTCTTTAGTCAAAAGAAATATCAAATCTCGTCGGCCATCAGCATCTTTACAACGATGATTGAAAGACGAGAAAAGAATTATCAAAGTTTTGAAGGAAGTTCCTGCAAAACAAAAAATGTAATAATCAGACCCTCCTTACATCATATAGCTTAATCTTGATCAGTTATGAAGAATTTAATCTTTATTAGTTATAGCTGTTACCTGTTTCAAAAAGGAATGAGAATACTGCTAAAGCGTTCAAGGAAGCTTTGTCAAAGGTTCCATATTTTTTAAGAAATTTTTTTTGGGCGATCGTATCCTATCCTTATGTTAGGTAATTGCATCTTGTCCAGCAAATAAACTCCTCTAACCCCACTAGGCAATTGAGGGTTCATTCCTCATTAGAATCACATATATTGTGCACTAAATCCCAATTAAAAACACCAATTCCCAAAGAGCTAAATACTAAGTTCATTCAAACTTTGTGCTAGTTCTTCAAAAACTGTTCTTGATGTGTGAGTTGTGACCATTAATTTTATTTACAAGCACTGTCTTAGGGTATTTCTCAATATAACATTAGCAAGGATTCAGGAGTCAGGGCTTGGCAAGACGAAAAAGTAGTATGTCAAGCAATAAAAGAACATCATAAGCAAATTTACGATTGACATGGCAATAAGCTTTAGAGATGGAATTTACCTGTTCAGACTTGCAAATCAACCTTAAATGTTTGGAATGAGCAAAATATTCTTTCACCAAATGTACCCGCGATCATTGAGCCTTTTAGGAATCAAATAATTGGATTGAACAATTTTATTTTATTTTTAAAAATAATCGGACCAATTTTTTTATTTTTTATTTTAAAAAAGGCGCAAGGCGCTGAAACTCATGCACCTTTTAAGGCGCATGGCGGCTGAGCCTTACAAGGCTAAAAGGCGGCCGCGCCTTGCGAGTCACATGGGTTCCGCGCCTTGCGGCGGATATCCTAATTTAAATGGCGTCAAAAGAAAATTGCCCTTTTTGTTTGATAATTAATTTTGTTGCCTTTTCAGAATTTTCGAAAAAATTTCTTACCGTTTTGACTTCGGACTCAATAATAATATATAGAATTATCTAAACTATCAATTAATTATTTTTTTTGAACTCCTTCGATTATTAAAAAAAAATAAATTTTGAAGTCCTCCGATTATTAAACTCTTCTTTTTCTCTTTAAAGAAGATTATAATAATCGGAGGACTTCAAAATTATTATTTTTAATAATTGGAGGAGTTCAATTTTATTTTTAATGGATAGTTTAGATAATTTTATATATTATTATTGATTATGACAAAAGATTAGGCTTAGCAACTTTACAAAAGAGTTTTTTTTTAATAATCGGACCAAAAAAAAAGTATAGTTTTTAAAAATAATCAATTTTTATCATTTATGAAATTATTTCAAAATTATAAATTAAAATTTATTAACAATACAAATAATTGGATTGAACAATTTTTTATTTTATTTTTTTTAAAAAAGGCGCATGGCGGCTGAGCCTTACAAGGTTAAAAGGCGGCCGCACCTTGCAAGTCACATGGGGTTTCGCGCCTTGCGGCGAATACCCTAATTTTAAACGGTGTCAAAGAAAGTTGTCCTTTTTGTTTGATAATTAATTTTGTTACCCTTTTAGAATTTTTAAAATTTTTTTTTACCCTTTTGGCTCCGGACTCGTTAGGATGATGAAGAGAAAAGGCAAAAAATAACCATTAACTATTTCTAAATAAGTTAATTTTTACCGATGTTTTTTGCCCAAATTTGACCTCTAGGCTCCAATTGTCCGTATATGGAAGTCCATTAAGAAACTTACCCTTGTCATTTGGTCACGAATAAAAAGGATTGAGGAGTTTTGGTGGGGTGGATGTGATACCACCTTCCTTAACAAGAAATGCCTCCCCTATCCAATAATTCTAAATTAGTGACATGAAGCTTGAATCTTGGCAAACTTGTTTATGACATCCCTAGTGCTAAAAACATACTACAAATGCCTCCCATTGTGGCTCAGGTACTATGGACAATGAAAAAGGAAGAAGAAATAGATTTTAAAAAGAGAATTGCTTGTATGGTGAGAGGAGGAAGATGTCCAGAAAAAGTTTAAGAAAATATCAAGGGAAAAAGGTTTCAAAAAATTAAAATAATATTAATTATGTATGAAAACGCGTGTACAACACCATTTTACATAAAACTGAGATTGTCTTCGGAAGGGGTATTAATATCACTTTGAACAAGATTGTGTGTATTAGGTCGCCACAATAGTTTGAGCGTGTAACTGACTTTTCGGCACAAGTTTATACATTTTCCCTTTATCTTATAGGGAAAGATGGATTAAAGAGCTATATTTTGGGATTACTTTTCTGTTAGTGTTTTTTTTTTTACGGAGAAGGGTCAAAATTATCCTTAAACTATTCGAAATAGCTTAAATATACCCTTAAACTATATTTCGGCTGAAAAATACCCTTCCCGTCAAACTATTGGGCCACACCTACCCTTCTAGTTAACAGAAGTATCCATGTGTGTTAAATGCCACATGGATGCCATATGTGCACGCCAAACAGACCCACCTCCACATAGACAGCTACGGAAAAGGGTCAACACTATCCTCATTTCTTCTTTCTAATTATTCGGAAATCTTAGTAGCTCAGTTAGTTAGCTATTAGATTTTTATTTTTTCCATAATTGTTCGATTCCAATCTTGTAATCTCCTTCACATCTCCCTTTACCCAATTTGGGATGAGATGTAGTTATTGCATTGTACTTAATCAAGTACATCAGTTCAGCTTAAAGAGTATATGTGAGTCATTTGTGTAACAGGACTGTATATGTGATATATTAAGTCCTTTTTCCTAGTAAATATTTTTAACAAGTGTATCTTGCAATTTGCTACTTCATTTCATATGTGTTTATTGCTATATTGTTGCCCGGTATTTTTCTTTCAATTTTGCTTTGATTACACTTATTTTGAGTCAAGGGTACATCTCTACCTTACAAAGGCAGGCGTAAGACCTGTGTACATCCTATTATTCACAAATTTGATCACTCGTGGATTACACGAAGTATGTTGTTGTTATTGTAATATTTTCAATCTGTTAATGTATATATAAGTTAAATGTAATTAAAATTGACTGTTTAATATTCTCTATAACCAAAATTGTGAGTGTTATATACTATGGTTCTGCCTGTGCCCTGTTGTACTGAATCTAGTTCTTTTAATTGATTGAGCAGATGGACAGAACATCTATACTTGGAGACGCAATTGATTACATGAAGGAGCTTTTAGAAAAAAAATCATACATTGCGTGAAGATGATGACGAAATTAAGGATATAAAATTCGTAGGGTAAACGAAAACTATTCAATTATACATATTTGTACTTTTAGTTAATTGTATATATTACATAATTAATCACCGCCATATGTATAAACAATCAGATTATGCTATTTGTAAGATTACAGTCATAAAAAGGTAAGACGATTCTTGAAAGAGCAACATCGCATGAGTGATGGGAGGTTGTGCGAACATGATAGAGAGAGTCATTATTCTCACAATGGAGCAACACTTGCTTGGTCTTCTTGTCGTTAACAAGAAAATCAAATTCAATGAAATGGTTATTGTCGATACACAAGGTGTGAACTGACATTAAGAAACATATAAAATATTATTTAATCAAAGAAACTTAGAAGATGTCGAAAGAAAAGGAAGTCTTAGTAGATAAAATAGAATGAAGATTACCATTTCCAATCATCACCTACTATAAAGATAATATGACAGATAACCAGTTGAATGGCAAAAAAGTCAGCAAGTAGCTTGCATCATATGATTGGATGACCAGGATATTTAACAATGGAACTTTGAAAAAAAATTTGCCTTCTATATAGTTTCTTACATGTATTTGTTTGATTGGAAAAAGATCAATTTGTTTCCAACAAGAACATATTAGTCCATTTGAAATTGAACATAAGGAAGCAACATCAATAATATTAAATGGCAATTACTCCTTTCATTTCAAATTTTGGTTCATGTTTGAAAAATGGCAACATGCATACCTAAAACTCTATTCATTGTGAATCAAAGTACTACTTACACTATCTTCACCTAACATATTAACTAGGCTTGTTAGGACACCTGTAACTAATTTGTATGCTAAACCACATAACGTCTAAAAAACCTAAAGAGACGTTATTCCCATAAAAATGAGAATTAGTTTCACATATGAACATTTAACTTAATTTCACAAAACAGTGAAGTCAGGACACCAACTCTTTTTATCAGATTAAAGTAACTAAACCTTATCCATTATTACAGAAGGTGGAAATTGACAACATTAAACACAAATCACAACAGAAAATGAAACCCTCTACAGTAAATTCAACATATAATTGGCAATATTTTCTAAAACTGATGTTTCTCTCTGTCAGTCAATTTTCCTATTTCTTGAAATTTCCTATGCACATGCATGATTTACTATCCATCTATAGCTCTTTATCTATTTATAGTCACTGAGATTTTTAATGGGAATAGGTCCATAGTATCATGAATGCAAAAGCATTACCTCACATAATGCCACAGAGAAAATGAGAAATGTTTAATATATTAGTAATTTGGTATTTTGATGTCCTTTTCATACGTAAATAAATAGCCTGTAACATTGTAGTTAGTGCACTTGAATTCTACTAGCAAAAAGGGAAAAATGGTACGAAAATTGTTTAGGTCATTTTCAGGACAAGTAGTTGTAGAAGGGTAGTTGACTAGCTTCTCACCCATTTTCCTAGTCACAAAGTACAGTTATATTGTAAGTAACTTCACAAATTATCACCTTGAACAACTTCAATTTACCTGCAAACCACTTGTTCAATGTTTTATCATTAATATTAATTACTGCTCCTCGCACAAGAAACCAAGAATCAACATGGAAACCAGCTCAAAAATCACTCAGAAATGGATGTTATGCGCATTCGGGAGCTTCATTAGCTGCTTCATTTTCTTGCTATACTTAAAGCACAACAATGAGGCAGTAAATTTCAGGGCTCTGCGACATGCCATGTTCAATAGGGCCTCGTCTTTAGACGATAGCTTTTCCCCTCATGGAAATTTAGAAATCTCGAAACCAGCAAGAAGAATAGAAGATGAAGGGGATATAACACATAAAAACAGTAGGAATAAGTGCAACATATTTGAGGGAAGATGGATTTATCAATCAACGGAAAGCCCATATTATGAAGCATCACAATGTCCGTTCCTGAGTGAACAAGTGAGCTGCCAGAAGAATGGAAGACCTGATTTTGACTATGAAAATTGGTCTTGGGAAGCTCATGATTGTGTGATCCCACGGTAGGACATTTTCTTGTTTCACACTTTTCTTTATTATGGATTTAACTGACAGTGTGAAGGATTTTGCATGATCAGCATATAGAAAGTTTTAAACTCTTTCTCTTTTGTTATGAGCAAATTTCAGCTTCAATGGCAGAGATATGCTGAGGAGGCTTAGAGGCAAGAGGGTCATCATAGTTGGAGATTCACTAAACAGGAACCAATGGGAATCTCTCGCGTGTCTTCTTTATTCTACGATTCCTCCTTCAAGAACCCATCTTGATCTTAGCAGTGGCTACTATAAAGTCTTCAAAGCTAAGGTAAATCAACTTAGGGACTTACTTTTTCCAATGCAAGTACCCTCACATGCACACGTCCGCTGCACCTTGAATACCATGAATTTTATTTTTGTGCACTTTCCGACATGTCTGATGTTATCATACATGTGGTTTGAAATCACTCTGTTTTGAACGTTCATACTCATATAAAGTCAATTTTTGGCTTTTCTAGGACTACAATGTTACTGTAGAGTTCTACTGGAACCCGTTTCTTGTCCAGTTCGACTCAATAAATGCTACTAAAATTTTAAGGCTGGAGAAACTGGATTTGTCGTCTCAGCATTGGCAAGGAGCTGACATTATGGTATTCAACACAGGACATTGGTGGGTGCATCGTGGGAAGTTCAAGGCGTAAGTTCACTAATGAATTTTCTCATGAATATAACATCTCTACGCTGATAAAGAATTTTCAAACTATCAGATGAATATAGGCAGTGTCTGTAAAAAGTGAGATTAGTAAACTAACCGAAAAAATAAGACATGTTACCTGATGCAACATGTTAAAATAAATAGACTTTGCATGCAGGTGGGACTTATTCGAGTACAAGGGACGATTAGTTGATGAGCTGAAGCTAGAATCAGCATTTGAGTTGGCAATGAGAACCTGGGCAAATTGGATAGATCAGAATGTTAACTTGACAAAAACAACAGTTTTCTTCAGAAGCATTTCCCCAGAACACAAAGGTCAAAACGGATGCTACAATAAAACACAACCAATCACAGATATGTCCTATGTAACACATTTTTCCGAGTCCCTGACAAAGATTGTTGATAGAACATTGTCAAAAATGAGAGTCCCTGTAAGATACTTAAACATCACTAAGCTCTCACAGCACCGCGTCGATGCACATCCATCAGTCTATGCCAAAAAGAAAGGACAAGAACTGATAAAGAGGAAACTAAAGCCACCACAGAGTATTTCTGATTGCAGCCATTGGTGCCTGCCTGGAATGCCCGATACATGGAATAGGTTACTATATGCATCTCTGCTTTTGGATCAACCCCATTGATTCCCCTAGTTTATCACATTTGGTCTCTTGAAAATCAGAGATTTACCATCAGTAGGCTATATTAGTTGTTGTATTAGTGTGGATAGTGGTGGCAATTTCAACCCATATTTGCTTAACCCGCCCATCATAAACCCATTTTCAACCCGCAATATAATGGGTCAAATGTGATTTATATTTCTATTGAATTCCCCCTGCTAGCCTAAGCAAGATATCATTTACTGAGGGGACTTTTGAACATTCATATGAGTGTCCAACAGTGTATGCTGATTATTTCCTTTCTTTTCACATTGACCTCACAATGCATTTATGGAGGACAAATATTTTTACTTGTTTATGTTGTTCCAATTAATTCCATAACATTTTACATAGTTCACATTTTTTTCTGAAAACATCTTCTGATGATATTAAGAATACTCTCTCCGTTTTAATTTGTTTGTCTTACTATCTCTTTTAGTCCGTTCCAGAAAGAATGTCAGTTTCCTTTTTTTTAGCAACTCTTTAATTTCAACTTTTCACATTTTAAGACCACAAAATTGAAGGATATTTGGTATATTCTACGCATCTTTAGTTTAAGGCCACAAGATTCAAAAGTCTTCTTTACTTTCTTAAACTCCATGTCAAGTCAAAACCAAATTGAAACGGAAGGAGTGGTATTATGAAAATGTTTCTTCTTTGTATCCATTAGTTATACATGTGCAGTGCAATTACTTGGTGAAATCTGCTTGATTTCTGATAATGATTTCAGGATTAACCAAAATAATGGAAATTAATTCTTGCAACAACTGCTTTAGTTGGGTTATATTTGGAATGCTCAAGTGAATACCACATGAGCTATTGTAAAAGTTGCACTTTACAGGGCACCCTCCAGCAATTAAGCAGTTATTACTACTGATGTAAGCACACAAACATTAAATATAAAATGCAAAACAAATCGAGTCGGATAGTAGAAGAACTACAGTACGTTGGCATACCAAAAACCAATTAATGATGTAGAATAAATTCATTCAAGATAGGCTTTAACACTGTAAAAAGCTTTCGTATATATATGTTAATTCATGAGATCGCCAAGATCGGCTACAAGATGGCCATACCTCATATATGGGTTGGTTTCTTCAAGGTACCACTACGTATTATTTACTGGCTAGCTCTACTAGAGGAACGAATTGCTGATACTTAATGCAATTTTATAAGCGAATAATGCATAATAATATCACTCTCTAGGACGCCATGGATTGATTGGAAAAGCAACAATCTATTTACAGTATCATCAGAACTATAAAATCTCCCACTCAGATTCAGGATGATCATTAGCAGACAACATTTTTGTGTTTGAATTCATGGCAAGAACAGGCATCACCTTGTCCTCAGCCTCTAGGTTGAATTGTTGATCTCCATATAGTGCTCCAAGTTGTTCATACTCTTTACTTGTCAACCTCTTTTTCGTGGAGAAAGCTTCCCGAAGTTTATTCTGAGAAGACAGAAACAGTCAACAAAGATCTAAAAGATGCATTTAAGCAAAGAACCAGAGCCCCGCTCTGCTCCTCCTAAAAAGCGAACTAAAGGAATAAATACAGGAAAGAAATATATAAGAGAGAAAGATAGAGGACCAACTTTATAGGACTTCCTTTTGACAGGACCATGTGGAACATGAATCCTGTCCTCTTCAACCAGGACACATGTTTCATCCAACTGGGATTCATCAAATTTCTCAACAATTTCCAAATCTGACTCAGTGCTGTCATACTTGGACATAGCAGAAGACAAATTATCTGATTTTTCTGTAAGAAAGAACAATGGTGTCATAGAGATAGAATTGAGAAAATTATAATCCAAGAGACAATGAAGTAATCTGAAAAGGCAGGCACATTGTTTGTTTCACAAACATCCCTTTGATTCAATTTATCTCAAGTGAATAAGATAGGAGAAGGAAGACAACCTAAAGATCTACTAATTTTTCCTTGAACTAGCGAGTAACGTGGACGTGGAGTACATTTATTTGCTGGGATGGAGGAAGAGTGATGCAGATACTGTAGTTTTCTCTAAATTCCCAAGGAAACAAAAGGTGAAAATGCAACTGTAGAACCTTATTAAAACATAAATGATACATAGACATACTGACTCCCAGCCCTCAGGCGCATACATGAGCATCTGACCTCCTGCAGGTTCTCACGAATATGCACTGCAGAGGTACAATCAGTGTGAGCCTTACTGAGATGAACCAATTTTTGATGGCTGATTTAACTCTTACAGTTGTGCCAATTTAGTACTATTAGACATTTCATCCAATATAACACAACATAAGGTCCACCGTGACTCATAGTTGCGATCAACTGTATATTTTCTGCTATAATAACATAATTTTGGGTAATTAATTATAACATCTGACGATTTACCATTTGGTATATAGTTTTCCTAGAAGTAACACACAGCAGTCAGTCTTGAATCAGTGTTACACAGCAAAATGGGAACAGAGAGAGAAGAGATCTTTCTCCAATTTTAGTTATTATAGTAGCTAGAATCAGTCAGTACCTTCATGGGACTCATTGATCTCCTCATTAGCTAAATTGTTCCGAACATTACTGCTAATTTTGTATCTTGTATTACATGCTAACTCCTTTGTACAAGTATCTGTTGCCAATATAGAAGTTATCACAGAGAGCAAATAAGAGAAGAAAACTGCAGACAGTATACCACAAGAGTTCGGTGAAAAAGCCACCAACTGAGATAGAGCTGGAACCTGTTTGCTTCTTCCCAACAGATTCAACAGACATCGTAACAGAAGCCTCAGAAGTAATTGAAGTATCAGCTGCAGACACATTAGTTTGTATAAAGTGATCGCAAACTTTACTTGCTGCTTCTCCAGAGTCAGATCCTTTATCTGAGGCCAGGGCTGAAGTCAGGATCACATGATCAGATGCCATTTCAAAACCACCCCTAACCTCAGCACTTGAAGATAATTTTAGTGCATCCCCTGATGCAAAACAAATAGCATTAGGCTTCTTAGCTGGGTGGCTGTCTCTAACAATTTCTTTGATTCCCACATTTTGACGTTTATAGACTCCTCCACTTTTGCTTTTCCCTGAGATCTCAGGAAAAAATAATATTAGCAGATCTGTCTGACCAAAGAGATTAAATAGTAGTTGGTGAATAATCAGCATTTGTATTTTGTACCCTTGATCACTTGAGTGTCATCATTTAATTTGTTACTAAAACGTCTGGCACTTCCTTTAAGATTTGCTTTCAACTTCTTGTCAATTTCATAGTGAGCATAAGGGTTGAGAGACAAGTCAGCAGCTGCCACTTTCACAGGATCAATATTACATTGAGGATGAACATCTTGCATCACCTCAGAACAGAATCTCTTGACATTTGTTCCAACAGTGTTCACCTGATTCTCAACATATTTAACAGTGTCCTGTAAAATGGTCACAGTCTCAGTTATGCTGATTATAACCCATTTGGTCGAAATTAGCAGGGTGGATAATAGGCAGTACAATTTCAGAACCTTTTAACATATCCAGAGACGTTATTGATCAAAATTGACAGACCACTGTAAATGATGCATGGTGATATGCTGTCATTTGTTTCAATACCATGATGAGGATGTATGTCATCCTTCCTGGCAATCATAAATTACTTACTCTGGGTGGACACAAATACAACTTTTCATATAGGAAAAGAGAGAATCCATTTAATGAAAGATAAGATTGTAATAGCAGTAATGCAACCTCAGAAAAGCACTTCTTTGCCAGTCGAGGTAGAGCTAGACGTACAAAGCTATTATGCGTCAATGAGTATTAGTAAGAATGTTTTTTGATGGTATAGTCCATCAAGATGTCTGCATTTGTGCCCATCACCCTTGAGTAAGTTCCAACATGTAATATTTCCAAAGTGTTACAGAAAGTGTAAAAACATAGAGGAAGGTAAGGGCAATGAAGGTATCAATCAGTCTTTTTACACTCTTCCTCCAATCAAACTCCACATCTATCAGCGAAAAGGTGCAACCAACCAAGTCATTGAGTATCCAAGTCACTGATTACCCATTGTGTATCCTGGAGAAAAAGAAGACCCAAGGAACAACCTAACTAGAAACATGCAGGATGCAATCTACTTGGGACCATACCTAGAGATCTGGGGTTGAACACTGGAGGCAGAATAGGATTAGTTGAGTAATAGGATGGATTTCAGCTATAAGCAAATTAACTTAAGGAAATACCAGTAACAAATAGCAATAATAAAATAGGGAGTAGGGAACTATATTCGAAAGAATGAAGTTCACCTGGTACATAGCCTCTTCCATCTCCAAACACATAGTTTCAAATTTTTGGTATATGTTTCCAACCCATGATATAGATTTCAAGTCCATTGGAGAATAGGTACTCAAGTTAGTTCCGCAAGATGTTATAGCTTCCCAGCTGCAAAAATTTCAGACAAGTCGTTGCACTGTTAAGATGGATTTTTTTATGAACTGCACAGAATTATAAAATTCTCTTGGGCTAAGTCAGAAACCAACTTCAATCTGTTTCAAAAACAATGAATTTGTTAATCTAACATGACTAATTAATGTTGACTCGAAGGCCCTCTTTCTTAACGAGACACCAAATGTTACGTCAGCCAGATTCCATCTGCAAATAGTGAGACAGTGAAGTGTTGTAGTTTTAAATGTTTCCACATTAATTAGATATTGTCATTCAAGTTATCAAAAATACAAATCTCGATAAATCGATGGTATGCATGTCAATTTCCTCCAAACAAACATTATGGGTAAAGAGGATTGAGCTAAATTTAGATAGCCAAATATTAGATTAAATAGTAAAATAAGATAACAATTTGATCTACCTCAAATATCCCAATCAGACACTAGGGACTAATGGGAGGGTTTACATCTTTATATTTTTCATGCTGAACAAGAGACTAAAGCGAACTGTTCAAAGTGGAGTAGCAATTGTTTTCCAAAACCCTGCTAGGGCATCATGAAGTTGTGTAACCAAAGCATTTGCAAACTTATGCTCGAATTTCATCACAACCCTCTAAGCTCGTAGTTCTCACCTTAGTTCATGGATGCAAGACGGAGAAAAAAATTTAAGAGAGGTCAAGGTGCAATGCAGTACTCCTACTTAATATACCAAGTCTTCTTGATATCAGGAGCAAACAAAATTTAAGGCACACAAAAAAGCTTTTCAACAGTGATATATAAAATTGAGTGTCAACCTTACTTGCTAATGATTTCATATTAAATGTGTGACAAGGCCTCGCCATTTTTCCCTTAAAGACAGATTTTTATCAGCTCTTTCTTCCAAGGAAAATCACAACCTTTCTCTCCACTAATATTTCTCCACATGTTAAGTATGCAACACTTGAATTAGGTAAGAATTAGTAATAAGACCAACCTAAAAAAGATTGATTGTTTAGCCACTCAAAATTAGAATACCAATGAGCCACCCCACCTGAATCACCAGGCAGAAAAAAAAATCAAATTCCCGTGCGCTCATAGGATCAACTTTGCAATATTAGCAAATTTACATACATCATGCATTTGAATCACCACACAAGTAGAAATTATTCTAATAAAAAATTCAACTATATCAGATAGTTTAAACAGCATAAGCCCCTTCATTCATTATATTCATTTTGTTCATCTGATAACAGAGACATGTTGAGACCATTATCTAGGGTAGGATGATCAACAAATTAACAGATTGACTGACATTTGAGACATCTACGGTCGAACATATGCAAATGTCTGAAAGGTCTAACCATCTAGTAGCATTTTGATAAGCTCAACTGTTAAGCATTTCCCACATTCCGACATTCAAACACTATGTCCATTGTTTCACAAATCCAACAGCAAACCAGACTCCTAAGACAAATAGAGAAGGGAACAGAAGGAACTTCTTATATAGTATACTGGTGCAGCCAATTGCATCCCAGGGGAACTAATCGAGGTGTGTAAACTGGTCTGATTACCACACAAAAACAAAATGCATCCAAGGGGTTCCTTATAAGAGTAGCTTTTCAATGCCTTCAGCATATAAAACTCAGAACTGCTCCAAAGACATCTTTTTATTAAGAAAAGTGCTCTAAAAGACTAATATCATGTAATTAGATGAACCTTATTGGCAATCTCATCTCTTGTTTTCTAGATTCCAAAGCTATTTTGGTCATCCAAAGTCAAGAGGGTCTAAGAGCTTCCTTATTAGCTAAACTAGGCTCATACCAGTTTCCAAGAAAAGCTGAGAACACAATCACACACAAAAGAAAAGAAAGCAAGCTACTTCACCCAAACCCCACAATTTCACATAAGCAAAAAATCACAGCAAAGGCAAAAAAAACTATTTCTTCCCCAAAATTTCTTCACAGAAACACAAGAAAAAACCATTATTACCTTGATCAAGAAGCACAGCCCCACAAAGAATCAATCTTTACTATCTATACTACATATGTACACAAATAACAACAGAGACACAAAAAAGGTGGAGTCTTTATCAACAAAAAGTAAACAAAAATAAGAATACTCCTAGAAAGACAAAAAGGGGTTGTGTTAAACAAAGAAAAAATGATTTTTAAAGCTGAAGTAGAGGAACTTACTAAGTAGCAAGAATAGAAAAGGCAAACCCTCAGCAAAATAGAAAAGAATCAAGCTTTATAAGATGGATTCTAAAGAAAAGGTAGAAAATACAATTGGGATACAGAGAAATGGAGTGGGTAAGATAGTTTTCTTGAATAGGAAAAATTCTGAAACGTATAGAAGTGTACAGACGCTGTTCACCTAGTTTTCCTCAAAATGGATTCTTGACACGTATGCAACAAAATAGAGTTAAATATGAGTATATTCTATCCGTATTGGAGCCTGACTAGTCTTAATTTGTGTCTTATAGGATTCGATAGAGGGGAAACCGCTTCTTATGAAATATTTTTTTCATATTCAAAGCTCGAATCTGAGACATTATATTAAACTAATGTAATGTTCTTGAAAAAAAATATTTAAGTAAAATTTGGTATATTGATAATCAGATCAAAGTCAAAATTCGAATAGTTTAAAAGATTGAAAAAAAAATGCATAGAATTGTTAATACTGTCAAACATTTTGAGTAGTGGTGTGCATTCGATTTTTCGGTTTGGTTTTATACTATTCGGTTTGGATTTTTCGGTTTTGGTTTTGAAGAAATGTAACTCAATCTGAACCAAAATAAATTTGGTTTGGTTTGGTTTTTCTCTTTTTGGTTTGGATTTTTTCGGTTCGGTTAATCGGTTATGTCAATAATTAGAAACATAACAAAGTTATATTTACAATTTGAAAAAAATTATAGAATTTCTTAAATATATTTTCTAATATAAATTACACGTAAAACGTAAAACACAATAGTTAAAAGTATATCAACTATAGATGTAACATAAAAAAATAAATTAAATCATAATGAAAATAATTATAAAGGGACAAAAGTGGTTAACTCTAACTTAATTCAGTTTTTCGGTTTTTATTTTTCTAAATTCGAAACCAAACCAAAAAAACAAACAAAGTAAATTATAAATCTAAAACCAAATCAAAAATCCAAAAAAAACAATCCAAATTAGATTTCGGTTTGATTTGATTTGATTTTTTGGTTTAATCCAAATAGTGCACACCCCTAATTTTGAGACATAAAATAGAAATAGTGGAAGGAGAGAAAAAAATCCTTTTATACATTTTTATTTAATATTTTTTAAAAAAAAAATCATCCTAACAGTTAATTCAATTTACTTTTTATATTTTTTTCATACTCCAATTTAAAAAGGATAAAATATACGTGAATCTTATTCAAAAGGTTATTTTCGAGCGATATTCGATTTGAAGTCTTTGAAAATAGAAAAATTATAAACGAAGTTTATGGCTTTTCTATTTGTGGCTATATCACCCTTATCATCATTAGCTAAAGAAGGGTGATAAGTATTCTAAGGATAAGAATACAAGCATTGAAGCAATCATGAAATTGAGAAGAAAAATAATAATTTTATTTTCCTTGAAAATGATATCAAACATATTTTCTTATTAAAGTAATTATTCCTTTCCTGAAAAATATAATTATTTGGAAATTGGTGTGCAAGAATTAGTCTTAAAAGGGCACTTGGAAATCAACTGAGTAATATAGAAAATCCACTTGCTCAAAAGTCAACTGGACCCCAAAAGAAAATATTTTTATAACAGTTATTTTATACAGTAACATTTAATAAGGAAAAAAATGCCTTGATACTATGAATTTAAATAAATAGGTATACTCATAGATAGGATTGTTGGTGAAACCAAACACGGGATAATTCTAATATAATAAAGTTTAATCCGTTCACAAAATAAAAAATGAGTTCATTGATCATTAACGAGTGTGGTGGAATGATAGAGTTTTTTTTTTCTTTAATAGGTAATTAGTAGGTTGTTGAGGGTCGTCACATCGTCTAGTGGAATAATTCTCTTTGTATATTAGTCATGTATGTTACTTATTGTGTTTTGACTATCGTTTTATTTTGTTGTGGTTAGTGGTTACTGTTCCTTTTATCGGTATGTTTTAGAATGTTACCCCTATTATTTGTGAGGTGTTCATTCCTTTTATTTTCCCCTTTTAAATCTATTTTGATACGTGTTACTTGAGGGTTTTTCGGAAACAGATTTTCTACCTCCACTAGGTAGGAGTAGGAGTAGGAGTAAGATCTATGTACACTCTACCCTCCACAGATTCCACCTATTACGGTGTGAATTTTGATTAGTCAGCCAATAAATTTTCAGACATCACTTTGGTTAATATAAAAAATGAGTTCATTGGCTAACAATCAATTGAACTTAGCAGAGAACTTGTATCTCCCACCAGATAAAAATTTTGCTTTGAAGAAAATGAAAGATTCTTTAGGCAAGTAGGTGTATAGGTAAGACAATAAAGATATGGAGTGAAAACTATAATACACATCATATGTACCAAAGACATTCAACAACAGTATCTAGTGTGAACTTTGAACTTTAGTGTTCCAGTTGTACTGAGTTTCCAACAAAACATTATCCAGCTGCTTGAAAATCTCCAAAGTCATCATCTGCAACATCTTGTGGACCTTGCTCTTTAGCTGATTCTGATTTATCTGGCTCCTCTTTCGCTGTTGCTGAGTCCTTCGTTTCAGCAGATTGCTCGAGACTCAATTTAGATGGTGATACAGGGGGAGACCTTGCATCAGTAGCAACAGGTGAAAGTGGTGCGGGAGGAGGTGGTGGTGGCTTGAGTAATATTGTTGAATCCTTTCGGTTAGCCTTTTCCTCCAATGATAGATTATTTAGACCCTGCTCGAAGAACTTGGACCCTATGGTGCCACCAGGTTTCTGTTACCCGGAAAGAAAAAAAAACGCGGTTATTGGATGACAGAGCAACATTACTACAGGTCAATATATTAAGACAGGATTCATGGAGACTAACATTCTTTATCTGAAGTTTTAGGGTTTCCCCCTCTTTCAAACTGTAGTCGACTGATGAGGATTTCTGGTATTGTTGCTCCATCTCTTCTGCAGTTTTCTTCTTATTCAGGTATCTGTTTAAAATATTTTGAATCAGATCAAGAAAAGCAAACAATTGAACATAAAACATAAAGGAGAATCTCAAATGAGTTTAACGCCCCTTCCTACCAATCCTAACATTTCGACCTACGGGAAACCAAACCCTCCCCATCCAATTGATACTCCTTTGCTGGAAAATTACACTGTGTAACTAGGTAACAAAGATGTTCTATGTATAACTATATGTTGAATCCCTTTGGCTTCTTCGTGTGTTTTACTTTATATTTTGACTACCTTTACAGTGAAAATTCTGCTACGTCACTGTCCGGGCCAAAAAGAAAAGGCAAGCATACAGCTATTAAAAAAAGGACAGAATGCAAAGAGAAAGGCAAAATTGAACATGTAAGGTGAGGCAAGAAAGCAAGATACTTCTGATGGTCGTGAAGAGCAGCTTGGAAGTCATAGGCTTCAGGTCTTTCTCGAAATCCAATGCCAATAAAAGCATGTCTGAGGCGTCCACCTGTACAAGTAACACATATTGAAGTAAACGGTGAGAATCTAAAAGTTCAAGAAGAATGTTGGTTTTCAGTTAGCTGGTCTCAAGTAACACTATTAGCAGAGTTGCAAGCATCTTGAATAACAGTTTGACAGAATGGTTGAAAACCAAGGGATGCAATTCCAAATCGCACTACACAAACGTATCCTAACATGTAAAGTTTAGTGATTGACTTAATAGCGTTACAGCTGTAACGAAGCGACATTGAAGCAGTTCCAAGTTTAGACAGGATATAATCTTAATACATTAGAAGGTACAAAAGCAGAGGAAGAGGAAAAATTCCAGCCAAAACTACCTGAAGTCTAACAAAGGAAAACCACAACCAATTTGAGGTTCTATAATGCCTACGAGACAGGTTATAGTACGTAACAGATGCTATGGTTGGAAAACCAGTACAAGAAACTTCGTATTATTAACCTCAACTGCTCCTAGGTTTGCACTTGAGATATGTCTAACCTCGAGTGAAATTGGTATAACCTGATAAGCATATATAAGGTGACACAAAAGAGAAAAATTGTTTGGGACCTATAAAGATCTTGCATCTTTAGTGTGTTAAGCTAATAATGGATACTAACTAGAAGCCTACGCTAAAACGATCTGAAACTTTGTTAGATCTTTTACAACCCCCCTCAGCAAATCTGTTTCACATGCATGTGTGTGCTGGCATGCATTATTTCTATATCGACCAAAGGTAGAATTATATGATGGATTTCCTGTTCTACTAGAACAAATTAGATATCAACTAAACATTAAACAGAAGTAAATGGCGGCAAAGTAGATACCAATGTTCTCTTCAATCCGAAGAACAAAGTATCTGCAAGAGAAGAATATAAACAGTTAGTACTAGAGCAGCTAATATTAATTTGAATTTGTAAATCAACACACTGTAATAAACTGTTAAAATCTGGTAGAGAAGTCTATGATGCCGTTAGAGTACTTATAAAGCAGAAAAACAGCGTCAAAAGGAGGTGAATCATTTTGATTACAAACTATATAAACCTGCTACTATCGATTACAGCCTCCACTGGATGTGGTTCCCCATCTCTGAGAAATGCACGTGCATACAATTCACCTACATTGAATGAACAAGTAATAAAGGAGATCACAAATCAACATATGCAAATCTTAATCATCTCATCTTCAGCAATAACAATTAGTTGGAGAATATTTGCTTTTTGCCCTCTCTTTTTTTCTCTTTGGTAATAAAATGCTTACTTTTAAAAAAAAAATTGGTAGGAGAATAAACTGAAATGTTATGGGGCAATAAAGATTATCAAATTGTTAGCACCTCATAAAAGAATGCTTCCTAGAGTAGCTTTTAATAAGAATAAGAGAAACTCTATTATAGCCATTTTTTTCATTCAATGTACTCAACGGGATAGAGGAATCCATAGCATTGAACATGGAATAATAAAAGATCGAAAATTCTCGTTGATTGTTCGTTCGGAAAGTTAAGCTAATCCTCAAGTTAACTAACCTGTTTCCTTGTCTTCCAATTTGATGATGCACTCTTCACCCTTGCTTAAAACCTTTAATGTACCCTCCCATGCCCATTTATTAACATTCCACTCATCAGCCCTGCCACGAAGTGAAGAACTAAAAGTGAATGAAAATAGTTGGCCTCAAATATCAAATAGCTAAGGTTCCAGCATCAAGCACTACCATTGTGTCTCTCAATCAAGATTTATATGTTGTGCACATGCAGCTAAACATGA
This sequence comes from Solanum piurae, assembly GCA_029582685.1. Classification (NCBI taxonomy): domain Eukaryota; kingdom Viridiplantae; phylum Streptophyta; class Magnoliopsida; order Solanales; family Solanaceae; genus Solanum; species Solanum piurae. The sequence continues at coordinate 26,561 of JAJOOO010009881.1, read as the reverse complement.
AGGAGCAAATCACTATTGTGCCAACAAAACCAAAGTAGGAATTTGATCAGGAGCTCTTGAAGAATGTAATAACATCAGACTCACAGTATATAGCTTCTTTTTGGTTCTTTCAGATCAATAAAATCATATTCCTACCAAACAGAATACCAGGAAATTTTGCGGGAAATTACTAAAGGTTAACAAACAAAAAACATCATAATCTCCTTAAAAATAATATTGTTGACATTATGAAGTATGTGACTACCTAATGGTTATCATATCTTGTGCCTGGAAGACTTTAAAACAACAGGGACAACATCGCTTACACAGGCTTAACCCTGTCCAATATTTGTTCAATTTGTTTAACCATCAGACAAGCAAGTTTCACATGTATATTGAGATATCTTTTCTTCAATCAAATATAGGCTGAATACTTAAGATGTCTGATGCCAACTGGAATGTTAGAAAGAAACATGAAAAAGCTACATCACAAGTTACTACATAGAACTACGGAAAAGCTAAACCAAAATTTACTATATGCCATTTATCGTGATATAGTAAATTCTGATTGTGCTTATCCTGGTCTCATTGACTTTTCCTTCTATTATTCAGTTATTTGTCTATTTATTTATTTTTGATAAGTTCATTTACTACACCTTTTATTTGTCTTTGAATGGCTTATTGGCTTTTGCCTAAATTATTCACTAGAATCTCCAAAATTTTGGAGGAACAAATCACAGCAAAATGTAAACACAAATAATTAGATGGAACTATCATAAAAGTGGACAAACATTAAAAAAAGATATTGAACTAACAAAGTTTTCTCATTGAAGAATGAAAAAGTTAAGTGCAAGAGACAAATTTTTAGATGAAATGAATTGGCTGAACCTGTATGAAGCTGCACTTTTCCTTGGAGGGATCTGCATATCAACAAACATACAAATGTTAGTTTGAGTGGTACTTCGTCTTTTTATGAAGTAAGTAATATCATTGATGGCACCAAGAAAATGCAAACACTACAAGTTTTAGTGGTACTTCGTTCTATCTTATCAATGTCACGACTGCAGCTAATGTGAACATTTCTCACCAACCAACAGAAAATTAATGGATGAAGGAACGGATCGTCCAGGGGTCATGATTTTCCAATAGATGCATCAAGCTCAAGATTTGGCATAAAATGTAGCAGGTCAAAAAGGACTAAAATGCATACAGACTCCATTCTTATAGGTACACTGGAAGATGAAAACCATAAAATCAATAGAAAGGATAAAATGATAGGCAAGGATTATCAGCCAGATAAAGGGAATATTGGGCATATGCAAATACAGAACTTTCAGTTAATAGGTGCAAATTTTGAGACTCAGATCCACCAACTCCAGCATTAAGACCCATAAGACACACTTTAAAAGACAGTAACAAGCAAAAAGGATAGACACACAGCGACCCCTAAGTTGAAAGTCATATAAACTAGAATTCCAGAGAAAGATCAGTGTTCGGGCTTCACTGGTCATAACACACTCCACATATCACACTCCAAAAGTGAAGTTTGATGTTCTTTTAGGAAACTTTCCTGTTTAGACCAATCCAGGTTGCGAACAAGGCTCACTAACTTAATTCTTTTCAGTTTTCTCTAGCTTCCTTTTCTCCAATTTTTATACCAAGCATGTCATCCAAATTCACCGAAGCAAAATGATGCTACTTATGGATATGGGCTCATAGGTTGGAATGACAAGACCATATTATCCAGGGCAAGGAAATCAATCTAATCATTTACTGCCTGGAGGTATGCTACAAGCAAAAGACCAATATCTCATTTTCCTTTTTATCTTCAAAGTGTTCAAATCAACTTATTTGGACACAAGAAAAGGTATGAATCACAACTCTTCAACCTAAATAGAAGTCACATTACAACACTACAGCAGTGTATGGTTATCCTAATCGAAGACACAGGGAAACAAACCATAAAAAAAATCACAGCTTAATGTAGTTGCAAAAGCTAATAATATCACAAGAAACCATTTTTTTCCACACAACAAAAAGGTATGAAATCAACACTGAACATAAACAAAACGGGATGAAATGCCACTAAAGCACAAGCAATGCCACAACAAAAATTCCACTGCTGTAGCCTCGAAGGCATCAATATTACCTATCTAAATATAGGACTATCACCTTTGCACAACAAATTTCAATCTTTTTCCAGTAATCCAATAAGCTGTCCAAAATATCATACATCCAATAGTGAATACAAAATCACACAACTTTTCAATCAAAAAAGAAGCCACATTACAACCCCAGTTTATCCTAATCCAAGAATTATTACCTTACCACTAAGCAGAAGTAACAATACAATTGGCACTATATTTCAATCTAATACTATATTTCACAAGAACCATATCAAATAACGAAAGATTCAATCAATCAACTACACCTCAAAACAAGACTAGCTGAGTGAGCTATATGAATTACCCATGATTGAACTCAAATGGGTGTCACTAAATTGGGATCAAAACTAAACAAGAACCAAAACCCCATGACGACATTTGCAAGAAAGAGTAGAAAAATTACAAGAAAAAGGGTGATAGAAGTGAAAATTACCAAGTAAACATAACATTCAGGGACTTGAAATAGAGGAACTTCAATGGGTTCTTCGATTTCTGAGGTGCCTTCTGTTAATTTATTTTCTTTCTCCATTGATCTAAATCTCTGTTTACACAGCTGATGCTCCACCAAAGCTTAATTCAATTGAAAGTTCAAGATCAGAGTAAAGGAGAAAACTCACCAGACTCGGTATCAAAAAAATTGATGAAATTTAAGGGCCTGTTTGGGAATTTTGATTAATTACCAAGACAAATGCCCCATAATGTTTTTTTCTTTTGGTTTTGTTTTTCTTTTATTCATTTTGTTACATGTTTGAATGGTTATTACTCGTTGAATTGTATTGTATAATATTATATTGTTAGTTTAAATATAAATACATAAGTATGCACTATTATAATAACAAGAAATTGAAGAAAAATATACCTTCTTTTTACATATGACTATCAAAATGTAAACAAAAATTAAGAAGCTGATTAAACTAATAATTCCTACAACTTAAAGTGATTTTTTGGCCCCTATATGGACAATAAAAGTAGAATTGTTAATGGAGAGTGAAAGTTTTAGGTTTTAATTTACATATATATTTTGATAGTGAATATATTTTTTATATTATCAACAAAATTTAATTTGTTATATTAGTATTTTTTATATTTCAGGCAACTGATACTATTTAGAGAAAAAGCTCAAATATATCATTCAAGTTAACAAAATAACTTATCTATGTCGTCTGTTAATAGATGGACACAAAGAATATTCAATATCGATTCTTTTAGTATTGTTTAGGGAGTCATATATTATATATACGTATATATAATAGATATTGATATTCCTCTTGGTTTCTTCTTATGTTTAGCTCTTTATATTTTGAACCTCCTTAGTAAAACTCCTTGATCTATCACTGATTGAACATAAACATAATACCACGGACCTTACCATTTCGGGTCATATATAGCGCCATTACCCAATAACAAAACCATTTTACTATTAAATTGTGTCACGTGCCATTATTTAAATCCTTCATTACTAATTAGCTCTTACCCCCTTTACCTTTTTTCGCATGTCACACGTAAAAGGGTGAGAAGGGTAATCTTAATACTAAGATATATATTTTCCTTTTATTCCTTGCTTCTCATTTTCAAATACTATTGTAACTGGTTTTTAATATTTAAAGTGCTAATTGATCTATTCATTATTGTTTGCCGTAGGGATAAAGAAATGGGAAGAGAATATTATTTCACCTACTAAACCATTAGTTGCATCTTCCTCATGGACTTCATCAAGTTAGATTTTTAAAACTTTAGGTTATACGATTAAAAAAAGATTTATTAGCAAAAAAAAGTTTATCAGGGCAAATGGCAAGAAAATAAAAAGTGAAAATTCATATGACCTGCTTTAATTAGTTTAAGACTGAAACTTTGATAATTTAATTAAAGGAAAAGGGTCTAAAATGTCCCTATCATATTTGATTTGTTTACGAATATCTTTCGTTAATATATTAGCTCATAAAAGCTCTCTCATTCTTTTTTGTCCTAAATTTCCTCCGCCTCTTATATGGTCTCTCTTTTTTTCTTGGTAAAAGAGATATGTTATACATATTTAGAGTGAAGGGTCAAAAAAAAAATCAAATATTTTGTTTTTTCGAGTTAATTTATATATCAAATTATTAGGTATGTGAGTTTTCTATCTAAATTATTATCAAATGTTTATTGAAACACACATCACTTATCAGTTATTCACTTTTTCAACATAGGTAGGAAAAGAAAACAACAAATATCTAACTGAGGTGTGTTATGATAAATAATTGATTATAGTAGAATAGAAAAAGTAATTACTTGATAATTGTTTGGATAAAAAATACAAAAATCGGTCAGTTCAAATTTCCTTAATCCTTTTTTATGAGCTAATTTTGGAAGCTAAATTAGGCTCAGTTTTTTTTTTTATCACAATATTGTTAGCAAATTTTTAGTGAAACTAAAAGACCGCTCAACCTCAAAATATATAAAACAAAAATTTCAGATTTTAAGTTTTTGATTTTAGAATTCGATTGAGGTTGTTCAATCAATGTTTTTATCTTTCACTAATTGATATACAATCGATGTAAATAGAATAAAAATAAACTAAGATATTGATACTTTTAATATTTTTTTATTTTAAATTTTCTTATTAGAACTCATGACTCCGTCCATCATAAAAAATTATTTCACTCTAACAATAAAATTAACCAAATAATCTAAGATATTTCCCTCTCTCTCCATATTTAATCAAACGGGCGTTGGCAGCTGAAATGATACATTAAAAAAATAATCAATTTTCAATCAGTTATTAAAATCAATATCTCAAAGCATAGTAATTTATAACATAAAAATTTATATACATAAGAATAAGAATAATTAAGAAGAGCTACTCCCAAAATGCAGTAGTGAACTGACAGTTGTGTGTTGTATCATCTTAGGAGAATAATAAAAATTAGTACTTTACTTATTATTAATGTAGAAAAAAAAACACAAAAAAACTAGTTTTATTCTTATCTAGTATTTGTGCAAACTACTCAACTTTTAATGTGATATCTATCACTTTCTAAAGGTTGAAAAAAGTTAAATATCTCCTTGTATTATGATTCTTTTTTGTTACTAGCGGTGGGGTTGACAACATAGCGGTGAAGCTAGAGTTTTAGTTAGAAATTTCGTAAAATTCAATAATTCTAATTAATATTTTATATTTGTGTCAAAAAATTTATTTAATATGTATAAATAATTTAATCAGTATCTAGAAAGTTAATTTTATATCAAAAAATTATAGTGTATAAACTCAAAATTCTGAATTTGTGGTTAATTTGGCAAGGAGGGTTGGTGGTTAAGTTGTAACATGCATCCTATGTCAAAAGAGTTTGAAAACGCTAATTTTATATAGCGATGTTTGATTAACAGTCAAATTAAGCAGCCAAAGGCATGCAAGTTGAAATCTCAATGGTAATGCAGTTTGGTTACTCCAGAAGTCAGAAAGTCTGGGTGGGGGAGGTGGGGGTGGGGTGAGAGGTATTCTAAATTTAGAGGCGAAATTAGGATTTTAATTTTATGGATTCTGAATTTTATAATGACGATTTTAAGTGATAATAATTGAGTTCTAAATTTAATATATTTAATAAATTTATTAACACAAATACACTATTTAAACAAAATTTACTGAGTTCAGCCGAACCTGCATGCTGGCGCTTGACTCCTAATTCCAATACTCTATGCATGGTTAAGGAAACAAAGAGTGTAATCGTATAAACCATGTATCTTAAGAAGCATATATATATATATATATATATTAGCAACATTGAACTTTCTTAGCAATGAAAAAAATCCAATCGAAAGCGCCACCTCTAGAAATAGGTCCTGCAATATGTGAATCTGAATTAATCGAAGATACTCCAATACACTATGGTTAGGGAAAAAAGAGTGTAATTGTACCATAAACCATATGTATGTTAAAGCATACAGTAGTAACAATGTATTGTCATGAAAACGTTGTCTCCAAAAATGAATTCTGCAATGCGTGAATTCGGAATAAATTTTGTGTCCCTTGTATCATTTACCTAATTGTTCATATTGCACAAAATAATTTACAATCACATGCAAAGCCCATCACAACACAAGTACACAACTCAACCAAACAGTTACAAATGTAGTAGTACACAATAAAACACCAAATCTAAAAGAGAACAAGTCACACTAAATATGTATGTAAAATCTTGGTACATGATACATGTTTTGCTCAGTAAAATATTTTGTAACTGCAAGTAGAAATTTTCTCATGTGCTGACTCTATCAATTGTAAAATATGACCCCATACCAAAATAAATGAGGGGATATTAATGGTATTCTTACCTTATCCTATGTCATTGGTAACACCAACTCTTCTATTTTAAGGGATATTCATTTATGTAACACTATCCATTTTGTCAGTCCTGAAAAATTGGCAAATAATAATAGTGATCCAGACAAAATAACCAAACTCCTTTAAAGAAGAAGAAGGAAGGATTATAAGATGAGAATCAAACTTTCATCAATAATGTAAAAGTTTAAATAGTCAACTAACTGAGTTATTGAGTGGACGTTTGACTATGAAAACCAAATACTATTCGCTTTTTTTTTGGAATTATTAAGTTGGAATTAGAGTAGAAGTTGTGTTTGGTCGTACTTTTTGTAAAGAATATTTAAAATTTGAATGCTTTTTTTTTTCGTATATAGTTTATATCTTCCAAATTCTAAAGACGAGCAAAATCATCTAGCTTGACTAATTTACCTGAAACATACAATTAAATACTCCCCCATTCCTATTTAGTTGTCGTCGTTTTAAGTTTCATGTCCCTTAAGAAACTAGGTAAGTTTTTATTGTACCCTTATTTAGTGTACTCTTGAAGTCAAGTTTTCAATAAATGAACATGAATTAATTTATTTTGATTAATTAATTTGACCAATGAACATGAATTAATTATTTAGTTTCCCTATGTTGATCAAATGCATATTTTCAAGGCAAATAACTCTTAATGGTAAAATAGATTTAAAAAAAAAAAGGTCATTTATGCATGGTTTTTGTGAAATGACAAGTATTAAAGAACATTTATTTTTAGTAAGAATGACATATAAATAGAAACGGAGGGATTATGTTTTTCATAGATTAGATCGCATGTACGAGCGACTACATACTATTACAAATATTTTCAATTTATATGGAATTTTTTATGATGGTGATTTGATCAAGTTGCAAATATATTTTGAAACTGTCAAAATGAGCCTACTTAGCCAACTTCATGACTTGCATTGCCATGCCCTACACAATTCATGTGTATATTATTGCCACTTTATGTCATACTTAGTACATGCATGCAAATAGTTTCACATTAGCTTACTGTCTAACAAGTACTATAAAATAGAGCCCATTTTCTTGAGTTAGCTCATCTACTTTCTTATTCACTTTCAACTTTCAAAACTATTTTTCTATCTTTTTTTCCCAATGGAAATTTTACCTGTGAAGACATCAAATTCTGATAGATACAAAATTGAAGCTAGAAATCTTTCCTACAAATTACCTCCTAAATATAATGAGTTTAAATGGATAGGCAAAAAGTTGGCTAACAACAACAAAACTAGTACTTATATACTAAGGAATGTGAGTTGTGAAGCCAAACCAGGAGAAATTACAGCAGTTGTTGGTCCAAGTGGCGCGGGAAAAACGACGTTGTTGGATATTCTAGCAGGAAATGTTGGTCCATCATGTGTTTCTGGTCATGTTCTTGTTAATGATCAGCCTATGAAGCCTGCAAATTTCAGGAGAATATCAGGTTATGTGACACAAGATGAGGCTTTATTCCCTCTTCTCACTGTTGAAGAGACTTTGATGTATAGTGCGCGATTCAGGCTACGTGCAGGGGATGATAAGGCTAAAGACAGAGTGAAAAAGCTGTTGAATGAGCTTGGTTTGGACCATGTTGCTGGTTTAAAAGTTGGGAGAGAATCAAGCAGGACTATTTCAGGTGGTGAGAAGCGTAGAGTGGCAATTGGAGTTGAATTAGTCCATGATCCTGCTGTTGTTTTGCTCGACGAACCAACTTCAGGTCTTGATTCTGCTTCAGCTTTCCATGTAATGCATCTGTTAAAATCAATGGCTAAGAATCATGGTAAGACAATTGTACTTACCATCCATCAGCCTGGTTTTCGAATTCTTGAACTTTTCGATAAAGCTGTGTTGCTGTCAAATGGCTTTGTCCTTCACAATGGATCTTTGCATCTTCTTGAAGAGAAACTTAAGTCCACAGGACATTTCATTCCTCATCATGTCAATGTTCTTGAATTCGCTATCGATATAACAGATAGCCTTGCAGAATGCCTGCATTCTGGAGATCAAAGTGACATTGAAAAATGTGAAACAGAACAAGAAAGTGATAATGTGCTTAACAAAAACACCAATAAGGAAGTTCTATACTCCAATTCTCCACTGAAAGAAGTACTAATTCTGAGCCAGAGATTCTGCAGGAACATTTTCAGGACAAAACAACTTTTCTTGGCTAAGGTGATCCAAGCCTTACTTGTGGGGCTAATTTTGGGATCAATATTTTTCAATGCTTATAACAACAACACCAAGAATTTGGAGCTGCAATCTCAAGTTGGATTCTTTGCTTTTAGTCTCACATTCTTGCTGTCATCCAACACGGAAGCTCTACCGATTTTCTTAGAAGAAAGGCGAATCCTAATGAGGGAAACATCTAGAGGAGCCTACAGAATTTCCACCTACAATATAGCTAACACTATAGTATTCCTTCCTTTTCTTTTCATAGTGGCTCTTCTCTATGCTATACCAGTATACTGGCTAGTCGGATTGAAGTACGAATTCAGTGCATTCGCGTACTATACTCTGGTGTCCTGGATGATATTCGCGATGGGGAATTCATTTGTGGCGGCCTGTTCTGCACTAGTGCCAAATTTCCTCCTTGGAATGTCATTTATCGGTTGCCTAATAGGTGCATTTTTCCTTTTCTCAGGGTACTTTATATCGAAGGAGTCAATTCCTATGTTCTGGCTATTTGTGCACTATCTGAGTCTGTTTAAGTATCCGTTCGAATGTTTCTTGATTAATGAGTATGGAGGAGAGAGTGGGAAACTGAAATGCATACAGAAAGTTGATGGAGTGTGTCTAATGTATGGTGAACAGTTGTTGACGCGATACGGTCTGGAGGAGTCACAGAAGTGGTCTAACATAGCTATTATGTTGAGTTTCATCTTTTGTTACAGGTTTTTATGTTTTCTGATTCTCTGGTATAGATCTATCAGAAACAAATGTTGAAAAGAATGACTAACAAAATTCCTTTAATTTCATCTATGAAAATCTAAGTACATTAGTTTGTTTTCTTCATATTCTTGCAACATTTTCAGATATTTTTCCATGCAAAATTGTTGTTCCAAATGAAACCTTCCCTATCCCTTTCCTTTTTCAAATTCAAGAAGAGTTGTTTCCAACTCCAACTTGCTTACCAGCAGCGAAAAAGAGAGCACAAAAATCATCATTTGAGTTAAAATATGGCAAAAATGAAGTCATATATACAGCAGCTACAAGGTAAAGATACACTTGATGCCTCAACTTGTCTAGTAGTAGTAGCCAAAAGGAATATTAAAGCATAACACAGTGCAGCATTTGCCATTTTATATTGACTATTGAGAGGAACACTTCATTTTTCGCGTATTTTATAGCAGCAAAAGACTTGACAAAGTCTTCAAAAGCAGAGTTTCAGCCTACTTTTCACCGAATATAAAAAACCTTAGAGCTGTCTGACCTGTTGACGTCTCACATATAATTGGATGACAACATCCTAAGAAGCAATGTACTTGGTCCAATAATTCATGGAACAATTTTACTAAACTAAAGACTCAATAGGCCCACAGAGGATGATCTTCTCATACTTAGAAGAATTTTTTATACTCAACTTGTTACTTGTCAACCCTCTTTTTTGTCTGTCATTTGTCAGCCCTCAATTTGACACTACTTACTCTGGTTATCAGCCTACATGATCCTTTTGTTCTCGGTTCGTGGGAAATGCTTTCATCACTAACCAGTTCAGCTCGACTAGTGGGCTTTTGTGTTCAAATCTCGAATTTAATTTGCCTGACAAGCTTCCTGAGGCCAACTTTAGGACAAAATACAGCATCTACCTCACACCTTAACATGAAAAATAATGAAATGACCTAGTAATATTAGGAAGGTTTTTAACTTAATGTCCTAACCATTGTGAAAAATGTTACACTGTGAGGTTATTTAAAAGTCAATTATGAGTAATTTGGTAAAATAAAGTCAGTTGGTAACATAAAAAAGAGGTTGAGTAGTATCTTATACAAACTGTTTAAACTAGTGATAGTGTAAATAAAGTCAGTTGGTAACATAAAAAAGAGGTTGAGTAGCATCTTATACAAACTGTTTAAACTAGTGATAGTGTAAATTTTGTTACATTACATTGTTAATGTATGTAAGTTAAGAACTACAAAATCTATAGTTTGCTAGCATATGGTAATGTAGAATAGGCTTGATAGGAGAAAAAAGTTGTCCAAATCCAATATTTACGTCAAATCAATAAATGCTAGCTAGACATATGTCCGTTATATAAAAATCTATCACTTATTTGTTGTAAAGTGATATGTACGCTCGCTTTAACTATAAAGTGATAGTGTAAAATTTGTTACATTACATAATTTGAAGGAACTATGCACAGAATAATCTAATTATAAAATGTTGTACAACTTGGGCCTGGGATGAGTTTATTGGTCTGAGATGAGTTTAAATGAAAAGACATGATCAGTGAAGGATTCATACAATGGACTTCCAAGTGTTTAGGATGGATTGAGGCATAGTAATTGATTGGTGTTATTGTTGGAAAAATTAAAAGAAACAAAATTACGACATGAATAGACTTGGGCAAACCTCTCTTTATGAGCTAACTTTTATAGTTGAGTTAAATCCAAGGGTCATATCTACACTATTCAACACTCTAACCTTCTGAGTAGGCCAATCTGTCGCAAATCCAGATTAGACAGGCTAACGGACTTCAAATACTGGATGATTATATACCGGAAAACAAAATAAGAAAAAGAAAAAGCTCCATGAACCCACAAGGCATGCCACAGGCCAACATTAAATACATTATAGCACTTGTGTTGGAGTATCAATCCAGCACCACCCTTATATAGGCAATAGATAACTAAGACTCAATACCTTCCAGCAAGTTTCCATGTTCATAGTTAGTATTAGCAAGAAAAATGATATTACAATCTTTCAAATAGTATGATGCTAATACACTATTAGATCGACTCCAATCTGGAGGCAGTCGCGCTCTTTTTCTTTTAGTTGTGACAAAGTAATACGAACATAAATAAGGTTAACTAATTTAGAATGAACAAATAGAAAATGTCTCATAGCAATACACATGCACAACTGGTGTCTTTAGAGGAATCTGCAACATATGTATATAAATTTTCTGGACAGCAACATCAGGAAAGTGAAGGAACGGTTACATCAGAATAATTTTTCTTATATTTTTACTGGTTGCAACTTAGTGCAACACATTCTCCATTTACAACGGCAGGCATATGTAGTAGCATGCATATCCATTTTATCAGAGGAAATGCATGCTAAGACATATGCCATTAACCCGTGAGATCCCTACGTAATACATTATATAGTTGATAAATAAATGCAGTAAATAAGACACATTATTCACCAGAAATCCCCTAAAGAAGATGAGCTCGGAGAATTGAGAAGTGAAATTCTTCGTCTCTTGCTTGATAGTGTACTTCTCGAAGAAAATTCCTCGGATGCATAAAATTTATCAAGCACTGACCTCAAAGCCTGATGAACAGAAGTTATAAGAAGCTGGCACCTTTCAGTATCCTCAATATTCCCTTCATTGCCCTCAGTAATTACGAAAACGCTAACCATTCTGCTCCCTAGCGTAGCAATCTCTGCCCTCAGAGTTTTAAGGGGGAGAGTATTTAGAGCTTGTCGCAGATCAGAAATAAGCTCATGCTTATAGTCACAGCACAAAGATGCCTTGACAGAATAAGTGGCTCCGTCAGATCCCTCTGCTTGTTGTTCAACTTTTACTTCATCAATGTCAGTTGGAACTAGAACACCTTTGGTAGATTCTGCTGCATTCAATCGCAATTCTTTTATGTGGCCGATGACTTTGGCAAGTAAAGCAGCCTTGTCCATCTGTAATAGAAATGTGCAATTTAGCTAGAATTAAACTCAAAACACTGCAAAGGACATGTGAAATAGTGATGGAACCAAAATTAACTTCACCGTCATCAAAAAGTGAAGTATCTCATCTTTGCCCCTCTAAAATGTAAAGAAACACATATAACACTGGATTAAACTAACAAGGGGAAAGAATTCTCCTTCTTACTTAACAGTTCGAGCACTTCTAACAGTGAAACTAGTCCTCTTCTTCTATCTACAGCTGCTTCATTATAGTCTGGCATACTTTAAACCTATGTTTCATGCAAAATCAAATTCTAAAACCATTTATACAATATTGCTTATCAAAAAAATTTAGTAGCATCCATTCTTCCAAGAATCGAGAAGCCCAATATCCCTATGGCGACAAGTTACAGAGCTTAGGATGTTTAGAGATCATAATAAAGCTCGAGTGTTACCTGATGAATTCATTGCAAGGACTCAACTGCTAAATCAAGTGTCATGCCATTTCAAAATACTTCTATTATTAATTGGGTAAATTGTTGTAGCCAAAGTTGCTAAGCAATGTTAACAATTCAGTCCAAAGAAAAAAAGAACTATTCAACCATTCAAAGAAATCGCTTGACATCTAAAGCGTAGTATATAAACAACACAATAGACTCCTCTTCTACTTACCCAAATATGATCTCTAGATTGATTAGAAGATAATTTCAGTTAGCTAGAATCCGTTACTTGAACAAAACTACATCTTGTGAAATCATATTAAAATATTTGACGGTACATTCGATACCTTGCTAAAAACCAATCCTTGTTTACCAACCACACATCAGTGGAAGAAAAATCCGGCCATACGAGGGAGTTGAAGTGGGTAAAACAGTACTCATTATGGAATTAATTTAACGAAAGGACAACATCAGGACTGCTTGTAATTCTGCTCAATCTACTTATGAGCTTGCCAATGTCTTCATAAGTTTCACTATACATCTTGAAGTTATAAAACAGTTTACAACTACAAACAGTCGTAGAGTGTACACAGTCCTTACCCTGCCTCGTGGAGGTAGAGAGATTGTTTCGAAAAGACCCTCATAAATCAAAGTAGCTACGAAAAAGGAAATACGGCAATGGAGAAAACAAGTCAATCAATACAGAAAGCAGTACAGGTCATTCAGAAAAAGAACAGTACCAACAGCACGTTAACAGCTATCAAAAACAATAAGCAGTAGACAAAGTTTGATTCTTGAAACAAAACCAACCAAAATAAACTGAAGATTTACCTTATTAGTGCCAGGTATAAGGTTTCTCAGAGTACCCAAATGACCATTAATCCTCTCCCTTCTCCTCTTTTCAGCTTCACTATGATTCTTCAAAGCAATCAAAGCTTTTTCTGGATTAACCCCTTTCCCCCCTGGCTTCACCATTGCCTTCACAAGTTCACCACTCTCATTATCCAAAACCAATGATGAAGATGATGACAACTCATTTCCTATTATACCCTGAAACCCCCCATAAACGTCATTCAACCCATTAAAAGAAGTTAAAAATTCCATCTTTTTTGCAGCAAGAAAAACACCCACTTACAAATTAATAAAGAAAACCAGGAGGACGGCTTGTGGGTGATGGCCAAACAGAGATTCTTGAACTGGGTTTGCTTATTTTTTCAATTCCAGTAGGTATTTCCATCACTAAAACAGAGATAACTTATTGTTATTGGCAAAGTTTCTGAACAAGAAAAGATACAATTTTCTTCTTGAATTGAAGCATTATTGGGGATTTGTGATAAGCCCCAAAGTCCAAATTTTGGAAGATAAAAACAAGAAGATTTTGAAGGGTCCCTCAAAGAGAAAGGGTTGCCAAGAACAGTGATGGACACTTTAGTATAGTTGATAAGACAGTCACTATGTTTCTTCTTTTGGAAATTAGTGGAGAACTCTATTTATACCCTAACATTAGTTTAGTCGTCTCGTTCGATTGGGAACAAATTATTTTAGAATTAATTATTTCAAATTAGATTATTCTTGGATAAGTTATTTCAACATATATATGAAATAACCTATTTTATTATTAAAATATAATATGTGGAATGAATAATTTTAAAACGACCTAATACCTCAAATTAAACACAAAATAAAATAATCTTATACTCCTTCCGTCCACAATTATTTGTCAGGGTAAGGTCATGCACACCCCTCAAGAAAAATTTAATAGAAGGTGTAATTTGACTAATATAACCTTACTATACCAAGAATACCAAAAGTCTACATAACTTTTCAATTGAACTACACTATCATTAAGGATAAAATTGGAAAAAAATGATTAATTGTTTCTTGATTGTTTAAATTGACAATTAATTTTGGACATCTATTTTTAGTATACCTATCAAATAATTGTGGACAAAGGGAGTATTTATTACTAATTAAAAAACTACTCCTAATATAAAAAAGGGGTAAGAGGGACAGCAATGACTACCAAATCATATAAATTTTTTGCAATGTAATAAATTTTAATATGTCAGAAACAGTAGTTGTCTCATGTCTGTGACATTTAATATAAAATCCTGCTGCAAATGTTGACATGTTTTCTTTCAAAATATATCTCATAAAGTGAGGCTTTTGAAAATATAGAGTATATTAGATTTTTACAACTACCTTACTGTAGAAATACTGTTTCTGATACTTTCGGTTCAATAAAAAAATAATTTAAATTAGTCTAAAAGAAGAAGTAATAGAAATACAAGTAATAACAAATTGTAACAAAAACAACAACACAGTAACAGAACAGTACACATAACAAAATAGTATGATAGTTGAAGTACAAGAAATAACAAATAATAACATAAATCGAAACATAAGAAATTATAGAAACAATGTCACAACTACTAGTAATCTAGTATGAACGAATAACAAAACGCAGTATTATCTACTAATCTTCTAACTTAATTTGTGTCTTCCACAATCTCATATTTAAGGTCATTTCATCAGTAAGTTAGAAACTTTATCTCATAGAGTATAATGCACCTTTTCGCTATTGCGGTCTAAATATATGAATAAATAGCATTATTATTAAAAAAAAATACTACTTGTTATTGTATATTATTAAATAATATATTTTATTTTTATTAAGATTTTAAATCTCACATGTAAGTTCTTTTTTAACTTTATAATGTAAATTATTTTCCATATGAAAAAAAAAGCAGGAAAAGTGCTAATGTGAAAGGAATGTGCTAGTGAACCTTCAGAGTTGGTTCAGTCCAAAAAAAATAATTTGTCCTTTTATGGTGTAAATTAAAGGGGTCCTCTTTTTTCTCATATAATTTGTCGTTTACCCACTAAAATAATTAGACTCTCCACTGCATTTTATTTGTCTTAATTCTTACTTCAACCATTAAAAAAAAATTCAATTTAAAATTTTCAAATAAAAAATGGATAATTAAACTAAAATCGATAAAAAAAATCTCTCATATTGATTTGATTTAATTGTAAAATTGATTCTATTGAATTTATTTTGATTTTAATCGAACATTAATCCAAATCGAACAGTTAACACTCTTAACTATGAAGATTCAATCATTTTTATCATATTGTTCGTTTGGTCACCTCTTAACTAAGGGAAAAATTATTTGAGCAGCAATGAATGTTTGATCTAACTGTAGACAATAAAATTTACGTCGAGAAAATAATAATTAAGAATGGAAAATTATGCGACAATCGTATTTATTGATTTAAAATGTGAGTGTCTCTGAATTCGTCTTTTCAAATATAAATTCAAGGGGTTCAAATATAAATTCAAGGGCACTTAAGTTTGATCTTGAATTTTGTTCTTGTTCTTGGACTTTAATCTTGGATTCAAGGGCCTTTGGAGCTTGTTCTTGAATCTTTGATGAACTTAGACTTTAACTTTATCTTGATCTTGACTTCTAGTTGAATCCAAGGGCTTCAAGCTTGATCTTCAACTCGGCGGTCTTGATCTTGATCGTTCTTGAACTTGAGTTTTATCTTGATCTTGACTTCTAGTTGAATCCAAGGGCTTCGAGCTTGATCTTGAATCCGGCGGTCTTGATCTTGATCGTTCTTGAAACTTGAACGCTTCAATTCTTGAAACTTGAGTACTTGAATTCTTAAACTTGTAGCTTATAGAGAAATTTGTGGCTTTTAATCCACGAGCTTTCTCTAGCTTCTTCTTAGAATTCTTGGTTCATTTTCTGAATTATGAGGACCCTTATTTATAGTTTTAAAATAGAGGAGTTGTGATTGGAATAGAATTCCCTTCGACCAATCAGGTTGAAGTGACATGACATATGGGCTTTATGGAGCGGGCTTTAATTAAATACGTATTTATTGAATTTTAACAATTAACTCAATTATGTTAATCCATAATTTCACTCCCCGAACCTACACCCTGGGCGGGACTGACACTCGATAACCATTGATGGCCCCAAACGAACCCTTGGCCTGGCTTACTTACTCAGCGGAGGACTTAAACATAAGAAATATAACTCATGCAATAACTTAAGAGATAATAACTTAGCCAAAATGGTAACTCAAGTCTTAAACATATACAACTGAAATGAATAGGACTAAAGAATTATAATTGTCAGTCTATGAAGCCTCTAAAACAAAGAGGGATTTCGGGACAAGACCCCCGAACATCCTAACAACTAAAAACTAGAAAGCAATGTAAAAATGAGCCCTCCGGAAAGCAAGGAGGCTCACCCACTGACTCTGAGTGCTCAACTGGATCAACGAGGCGCTGGATGTTGATCCCGGTTACCTGTGTCTGCATTATGAAATGATGCAGGCCAACTGGCATCAGTACATTGAATGTACGAGTATGCGAATGAAATCCTAAGCATAACATAGCTTGAAAAGAGTTTGAAAGAAACACTTATATTGGCTTTACTAAACTCAATATAAAACAATAAAACACATGCAATATACAAAAAGCTTTTAAAACAATAGAAAGTAACTTAGTTCGTTAAAGAAATGCAATAACAAACTCAATTGTACTCATATAATAAAGTAATATAGTTTCTGTGGGAGTTTCTCTAACCGACAACCATCACTATGAGCCTAAGTGGTAATACAGAGTCTTGCCCACACTGCCAGAACTGTCCTATATTTTGCCGTCATATAGAACTCCTTAACTAAGTGGATCCACTAGTCTATGCTAAAAAACACTTATACCCATGATGACTACATGGTTTATGGAGACTTGAGTTAATATGAACTCGCATCCTCATATCGGTGCTCAATACTACTCCCAAAAATATACTTAGCTCATGTTTTTGTAGAAACAAAACTTTTTCTTTAATTTGAGATAATTACTCAAAACTTAGCTTAAAAGCTCTCTTGAAAATCGGTGTTTCCTTTTCTTGTTCAAATGTGAAAACATTTTAAACTCTTGGAAATACTTAGTTCCCGTATAATCTTTGAAGAAATGAGCTCAACTCTTTACTCTTTGCTTAACTTAAAACTTAAGTCTTAAAACAAAGTTAAAACGTTTGTGAAAGACTTTTGAAAACTTTATGAACTTCTTTTGACTTGATTCTTAACTTCTAGACTTAACTCTTAACTTGAATGGTATGGATTCAAGATTCATGATCTCATGTTTATGGATGATTTCATGATATTTAGATGTACCTAAGAGTGTTGGAATCAACTAGAAAACATAGGTACATTGCTAAGGAACTAGTACGGAAAGAAGGGGAAAAAAGTAGAATACCTGGCGTCCCTGGCGCTCTGAGCGGCGATAGGCGCTAGACCCAAAACTTCAGAACTGAAGTTGGGGCGCGCTGGTAGGTGCGACGCCCCAGGGGTGAAACTTCAGAGAACTCTTTAGGGCGCGCTGGCTGGCGTGGTGCCCCATCCCTTTCCCCAGGTGTTTGACGATTTTTCTTGCTCGTTTTTCAACTCTAAATCCTCTAAACTCAATTGGTTCTTTTTCCCAAACACTTGGAATCGACTAAACCCTCAATATATGTAAGATTCAACTCGAATTCACACCTAAATACATGAATCAATCTAAAAAAACTTCAACAACAAGAACCCACAAGATTTCAAACGAATTTCATCAAGAACTCATAGGATTTACTCTCAAATCAATATAACTTTGCTGAATTGAATCATGATTGGCACGTAGGTGAACTAAACCAACGCTATGTGATCTCATATACCTCGTAGGGATCACCCCTTGACGAAATCCACAAGCTAAATCCTTACTAACGAATCTTGGCTTTTTTCTCCTTTCTTCTCCTCTTGCGTTCTTTCTCCCAAAACCTTAAAAAAATTACCAAAAACGAATTAATTAAGTTGGGTATGGAAAAGATCAAACTACCCTTCCAAAATCCGGATTGGACTTTCCTTATCCAAACAGCCCAACTTCCCATGGGCATATCTCACTCATACGAACTCAGAATTGCGCAAACTCGGCGGCGTTGGAAAGATTATTTCAAGATCTTTCCTACGATATCTATAAACACATCTAACTCATCTTGAGCTAGGAGTTGTGGTCATTTGAAGTTGACCAAAAACTCAACTTAACATACTTAACAAATTTTCCAGATTTTTATATTCTTTCCAAAAATGACTATTTTCAATTTTTAACTCTTCCTAGTTCTTTCGATTAGCGAGATGTTACACATAATATTTATTTGGACTAATATCTTCATGAATTTGAATCATTTAATAAATTTATATTTACGAAATTTTAAATGATTACACTAACTTTCGAAAATGTTTTCTTATAAATACTTCCAAGTTTAATTTCTGAAAATCAATTTTTGTTGCTCCTTGAAAACAATTATTTTCTCTTTAAAAATTGGTCAACCAATCTTACCTTTCTTAAAATTTATTAAAACAAAAAACTTTTGTCTAGTAAAAACTTAACCAACTAGACTATTAGTCAAAAATAATCTAGAAAAAGCAAGTTTATAATTGTTCCTTAGCTCCTAAAGAATATTTTTTGCTCCAAAGTGACTTCCATTATAAACTCACTCTTCTTTCGTATTGCCCCTTTTTGAATACTGTCTTAACTTCTTGTGTCTTAATTATAATTACTATAAATAGGAGTATGTTTCTTTTTCTCCCTCGGTATTTCATATTCATATTAGAATCTAGCTAAATTTAGATTTGCGCTAAAAAATCCTACATTGGAATAAAACACTCCTTAACACAAGTGACTTCGAATTCAAAGACATTCAAATCCAAGTCCTACCACTTTATCACAATTCTTATTGGTGTCTTAATTACTACTCCATTTGTCCCTAATTACTTGTCTACTTTTTGAATTGACACACCTATTAAGAAAACAATAATTGACATAGTGAGTTTATCATGTTACCCCTATTAATTATGAAGAAAACAATAATTGACATAGTGAGTTTACCATTTTACCCCTATTAATTATGAAGTAGATGAATTAAAAACTTAGGATTTTCAAGAAGTTCTACATTTTTCAAAGTAATTAATAAAGAATATAATAGGTAAAAAAAATTGTTCTTTCTTGATTTGTCAAAAATAAATAAATAATTAAAATAACTAAAAAAGAAAATATGAACAAATAATTAGGGACAGTAAAAAGTATATAATAAGATCATATTTTTGACAAAATGCTGGGAGGAAATTAAATTTGTTTACCAAAGTCATGAAAATGCAATGTTAGACTCTGTGTGTGTATGGTCAAGTTAGGCAATCAGAAAAAGGCAGTTGGGTGAGGGGCCACTTTGTGGGTGACTAGTAACTAGCTAACCTCATCACTTTGCCAAAGAGCCAATCACTCACTTACCTACTCCATTTTTCAACTCTAATATTGAGACACTTCAACTCAAAATGTCACACGTTATTATCTTCATTTTCTTTTAATATATATAACTTAGTGCGTGGCCGACTAACTTGGATATTAGTTTGATAGTACCTATTATTTTTTATCAATATAAGCACTAAAATTTGATAGATGTGAAAAATCACCTCTTTCGTTGGAATTAAACATGTGTGCACATGAGTGCGCTTTCATGATTCTCAATTCAAACGATTAATTTTGTTATTTTGTTGTTTTATTTTTCATTCGGTGTGAAATGAGATTTAATTTGTGTATATATATCTTCAAAATTTACTTATGAAATTATATTGAGTATATTATTGTTATGCCTCAAAGAGATATGTTTAGATCTCGTAGAAATATTTATATGTACAATTAAGTTATTTATATTGGATATACTCTATATAGATAAACTTTTTGATAAATCTTAATTAATAATCTAATTAAAGTGATAAGTAACTTGCTATCAAAGATTAAAAAAAATCATTAATAATGTAAAGAGAGATTTTATAATGTCATCAATATATATAACTTCTTCTTTTTCAAAGCTCGCATTGAAGCTCTGATTAAAGTTGAATTACACACTACAAGGCTCATTCGAAGGTGACACTTCCAACAAAATTTTCTCTATATTCAAAGCTTGAACCCAAATTTTTTTGTTAAGGGTGAAATCATCTCACCACTACACTTAACACCTAGATTGATCAATATATATAACTCGAATAAATTATACATGTTCTTTTGGAGGCTTTTCCTTTGTCGTTATCTATCTTTGGACCGATCCTCTTTGTTTTGTTTGCCATTTTTCTACAAAAGCAACATTGTTAAAGTTAAAACACAAAAACCAAGATTTAGATTTTGGCATTTCATATTAGTTTTTTTATAGCTGCTTTAATTGAGATCAATTTTAATTTATGTGACTACTTTACTGATCTCAGTATCTAGAAGAGATCGTCCTAGTGTCTCTGGTTTTGGCATATCAATATCCTATTTTCCCTCCCGATAGTTACAGAGTCAAAATTTTAATTAAGACATTCAAAATATGTAAAAATAAATACATAAAAAAAAAATCAAAGAGGTTAAAGAGATTCAACACCTATGTATAAAAGTAATAATTTTAATATAATTTTTTGCTAAAAAAGTTTGTATCCCTTGATTCTATTTGACTCCGCCATGCTTCTAGATTTATGCCGACCATAAAAATTAAAGAACAGTAATATTTTGTTTTAAAAGAACAACAAAATCTTCAATTCATATTTATTTGGAAGATCTTTTGATCTAGACTAATCATGTAAAGAACTTTAAGTTCACCAATCCAACCACATAGCTGTTACGACAAAAAACTATAAAGCAAAAATGATCAAGGGATATAATTATACTAAAGATTCTTTTTTAGATTAAATAGGGATAAATTCAAAATTTAAGTTAGATGAGTTCACCCTCACAGTGACATATAATTATTCTTTTAATTCTTACTATACTAATTAATCCTAGAAATTATCTTTCTTATTAACTGGATAGGCAGTGATCGACGGACATATGGACGGATCTAAGAGGAAGCGAGGGTGTTTATCCAAGCTCTCTCGATGAAAAATTATATTATATATAAGGTATTTTTAATTAATTTTTTTAAGTATATATATAGAGAGAGTTTGAATCCCTTGACCACAAAACAAGAGGTTAACTATATAGCTTAGTGATTCAAAATTCACCTTTGCGGTTCTGAGTTCAAGTCTTAGACACTACACTTTTATATTTCGAATCCATCTTGGTGAAAATCTTGTATTCGTCAATAGTGACGTAGCCATGATTCAAAACGAAATATTATTTTTATGTTCAGTGGATTCGAACAATTTTTATATATATTTAAGAAATATCTTTTCTATTTTTATAGTAGAATATTTGAATACAAAATCTTAGTAACTCAGTTTATTGACTATCTGAACTCCATTTTACTGTGAAAATTCGATTCCCACGTAAAATCGTAATATCACTGAATAATTTGAAGAAGGATATGTATGTTTTGTTTAATTTAAGTACCTGTTAGTACGTACGTGGATGCAAAATATTTTTTTTAATTGCTTGATGTTGGGGGAATTAATACTAATATTAAAGGGGCAAGGTCATGTATGCTCATGCAAATTAAATTAAATTAAATTAAAGAACGTAACACGTCGAGATTAAATGACAAGAGCATCAACTACTCAATTCATATTTTAATTATTAATTAATTATACATAATTAGTCAACGGATTAATGTGAATCTTATCATTATTAAATCAAAGCTCGTGCGTTTTACACTGTTTCCTTGTAATTAAGAGGCCAAATCGATAATCTATTTAATTAAACTTCAATAGAAGAGAATTTGAAAGAAGAAAAAACGTCATTATTTGGTTCACTATATATATATATATATAAATCTTTTAAGATTTTTGTACATTTTTTAGAACGATATATATTTAATAGCCTTTAATCACAAAAGTATGTAATATGTCTAAATCACATTGAATTTTACCTTTCTTTAAACGTCTTACTTATTACTTCACTAATTGAAACAATATATATATATATATAAAGAGTAAATAAGATCATATTCTTTTCCTATATAACTTCAAAGCAATGAAGGTGATCATGTTTCATATCGGATGGAAAAAAAATGGATAGATGGTGATCACCCACTCCTTTTTCATATGAACGTGAGGCTCTTTAGGAGTAATTTTTCTCTCATAAACTAGCTTTAATTTCTTTACGATGAAACAAAGAAGTTTGTTACAATGACACGTAGTACTAGGATACAGGGATAGAGCCAGCTAGGGGCTAGGAGGCACGAGAAATTATATGTGTACCCCTTCGTCTAGTTTGTGTGTGCACCACTTTCTTTGTAAAAATATTGGCTCTGTCGCCGGTGGAGTAATATATAATAATTTGTAAATCAGTATTGTGCTCAGTTGGCGCACATTAATATTAAACATAATCAACCTTTCGATACATACCTAAGATTTTCATGAGTAATATTTTCCAATAGGCCTTTTTAAGTTTTCTATTTTTTTAATTTCTAAATTGGTGACCTAAATTTCTTTAAAAAAATATCTTAGTGCATCGGCCTTTTAATTAATCTGACATTGGATTCCACTGTTTAGTTGAGGTTTAGTTGAGAACATATAATCAGAAAAAATAAATTTTATAGGTGAGGATATAAAAGAAAAATAAATAAAAATTAAATGGTTGGATATGAGTTTAATTAGTTATAAAAAGAAATAACTTTATTTAACTACTCCAATATAAATTATAAATCACTTTGAGTCAACTCTCAGAATAATGAAATTCAGTAATAACGTATTTAGTTTTAATTAGCCTAGTTTTGTAGCAGGCCAGAATGATTAATTATGCTTGTAATTTTTCTTATTCGATGTTGTTAATTAAACATGATAAACATATGAATATGCCTTCCTTAATGTATCAAATTATGTACTAGTAATAATTATTTGATTGTTCATATGGGTTGTAATCAATTCTAATTTCATTTTCATTTTTGGTAAAGATTGCTAATCTAGTAATTTGATTCATGTTGGGTATATAGTAAGAATAATTGGAAAATTGAGGGGAGATAAAGAGGAAATATGAAGTGTTTGAATAAGGAAATACTTCTATTAGTTGTTAAAAGGGTTGGAAAGAGGGATCTCCTCGTGCCGTCATCGTCGCTCGCTCGGCTTTGACTTTAGAAATGACTGAGAGATTATTTTTTGGACAAAGTTTTCTTTAATTATTAATTAATTAATGGCCAACCCAAAACGACACAATCCAAATCAGATCCGTGCGACTCTTGGGTTAAAACGTCTTTTTCATTTTATTTAAATTTTTCACTGTTTTTAAATGACTATTTTGAAATGTTGTAACTTTCAGGAACAACCATGACTATTCTCAAAGGTTGCAAACTTTCATGAACAATCATGTATTAGTGATTGTTCTGAAATGTTGCAAACTTTCAGAAACATTGCTTGTTGGCTATAAATACTTATAATTCCTCGGACTTTTCACTACGAAATTTTTGAATTTCTTCTTATTTTCCTGCACAATTAAATATTTGTGTAATTTGTTCTCGTTGAGTGGTTCGCTGACACCATTATTTTTGTATCAATACACTAGTGAATAGAATCATTCTATCATGGGAGGATATATTCAGGGGCGTATCCAGAGGGGCTGCTGTGGGTTCACGTGAACCCATGCTCCCCTCTCTAAATTATATATAGTAGTGTTATATTTTAAAAAAATATTGAAATATAGATGTGTGAACCCACGTTCAAAGTATCATATAATAATATGATGGCGATGATCGGGTGCACCTCTCTAAGTGAGGATAAATTTAAATCTTATATCTCTCTTCTATTTTTGAGTAACACCTCTTCAGGTGTTTATCAGTTACACTTTTGGCGTTTCAACTTTCAACTAATTTTTCTTTTGTTTTTTCGTTAAATCTTTCAAAATTTTCAAGTGTGTTACGTTGAAAATTCCTAAAAAAATTAGCACTATAATTTTTTTAATATAATTAAATCAAATGTGTATATTAAAATTTTAAAACTAGTATTATTATATATTTTGGACCTATAATTTTTAAAATTTAATGATTCATACTAAGAACCTAAAAGTCAAACTGATCAAATTTATATTTAAAAATCATTTTTTCGTAATCGTGCACCCATCTTACCGAAATTCTGGATACGCCTCTGTGTTTATATGTTTATATAATTCTCGAGTATTTGTATAATTGAGTTATTTTCGTTTGTATTTGTATAAACTGGTTAGTATCAATTGATTTGTATTTATTTTTGTATAAACTCGAAATAACGGATTTATACAAACACAAACATCTAATCTTTAAACAGTTATATAAATTATATTGTACAAATTACATTATATAAAAGTTATACAAATTCTGAACACGTTTATATAACTGAAACTCCGCATAATTTTGCCTAAAAATTAGTGACGAATGATAATTAATTCAAACTATAATTGTGTTAACTAATTAACTATTATTTACTTATCCGCATAATTTCCCTTAAAAATACGTACTCCACTAATTAATATTTTGGTGCTTTTTTTTTTTTTTTTTGCTTAATCGAGTCAAATATTATTTGTTAAACGATTGTTCATACAAAAGACAAAGTTCAATTATTTAAGTGCAGTTAGATTGGACATCATAACTACTCATAAGATGAAACCAAGCTCAACTAACTAGCTTCATAAAATAAAGGATTTAGTAGCAATAATATAATTGTCATTAGATTATTTAACGGTAACAATAAATATGAATATTTATAATTAACCATTTATATAAATATACAATTAATTTGTATATCTGATTGGTAATTATATTCCACATATAATTGATATAATTGATTTGCATAAAATACTAGCTACTATAAGGAGGAGAGAGGCGAGCGAGATTGTGAGAGAGAGGAAATAAACAAGTAAGATTTGGGGGAGAGAAGAGAGAGCGAGAGAGATACAATTGTTTTGTATATCTGATCGATAATTGTACCATGAATATAATGAATACTATTGATTTGAATAAGTGAATACAATTGTATTAAAAACTATTGTATTCAATTCATTGATGTAAATTAATTATATCAACTGTATTAACAAATATAATTTTTATCAATGAATACAATTGTATTGTATCATTATTGTAATTCATAACAAATTGTATTTGTATTTATGTGCATTTGATTCATCCGTTATAAAATAGATTTATCCATTGCCTTATGTATTGTATATATGTTTTACCATGTGTGTTTGTGTTACTATTTGTATTTGTATCATTGACTGTTATAATTTATATTTGTATTGCATAGAGAAAGGAGAGAGGGAGAGCAATTTGCTATAAAATTCTAACTATAGCTATAAATCATAATTTAAAAAAAAACTAAAACTATAGATAGTAAATACTACATATTACATATTTGCCTTAATTTTTCCTAAAAGGATTAAATTACTTCAATGTTTTCTTTTGCTTTTGCATGAAGTTATGTTGGAGACGGGCCTCACTAGAAGGGCCCAACACGAGCAGCATGGGCACAGCCCAATTTTACTTTATGCTTCCCCACTTGGCCCACTGTATTATGTCGTGATTGTTCTAGTGCAAATGATAGACGAATTTTCGATATTACAATTTCTGTTATATTGCTATATCAGATACATGCTAAGCAGATAAATTAACTTTGATTATAGCTAGTAACTTCTAAAAGAAAATAAGCAATGACTATCTAGAAATGAAAATAAGAAGACAATAAAAAATATTTATACAATTATAACATTTGAAAAATATATATGACTTAAGTAGAAAATCTTGAACAACACAAGAAAATTAGAAAAAGGAAAAAACAGGTGAAAGAAGGGAAAAAGATTGCTTTCATATTATTTATATCTTCTCACAAATT